>JSUI01006424.1:0-60760 GCA_000833645.1 Huntiella omanensis
GAGTTGGAGGGTGTGTTGTAGGGTGGTTGGCTGGTGATAGGAGGAGCTCTCTACTATCGTGGTTGGGTAGTATATGCGATTGATGCGACGGCGATGCGATGGAAGGATGCGTGGAGCTTCGTGTTAATGACGTTGTATGTGCCCCACTGGAGCTATGCTGCCAGCTGGCGAGGTCCAATTGCATTGTGACAGCTGGCAAATATAGACGACGATTTTCATGAATTGGTTGGCGACAGACGACATGAATGATGATGCTATGCGATATTGGTGATTGCGTTTCTATTGGATCTTTATTCTAGCCAATTGTTTCATATCTGATTCTGTCCAGTATCTCGTCTTTCTTTACGTCTTGATTAACCCGTGGTTATCCCCCCTGTCCGACCAACCCACCACCAACAAAACCACCAAATCTTTGCGAAAAAAATATCCCAGCCTTACTTGACAAGGCTGTAGATACATCACCAACTGTCTTCACAACTCACCTCACCAGACAATCACAATGGCGCCAACTGCGCCACCTAAAGCCGTCCCGGCCTCCAAGCCACCAACTGTGGCCCCGAACCAGACGTATGCAGGCTTATGAAAACGAAAAATATCCCTTCCAAAACTAACCGTCCCAGTCTTTACGTCACGAACATCCCCTCTTCCAAGATCACCAAGCCAGATTTGAGAACGGCATTGTACCTTTTGTTCTCGACCTATGGTTCTGTTCTCGATGTTGTCGCGCTTAAGACTATGAAGATGCGCGGACAGGCGCATATTGTGTATAAGGATGTTCATACGGCGACACAGGCTATGCGGTCACTGCAGGGTTTTGAGTTTCTTGGATTGGAGATGGTGAGTTTGAGTATATACACCGGTTTTAGGATTGAACTGACACGTTGTTTACTCTGTCTAGAAAATCCAATACGCAAAGAGTAAATCCAACTTTGTCTCCAAATTAGACGGCACCTTCAAACTTCCCGACGTAGCCAAGGGTGCCGCAAAGGTCGAAGTTACAGACCTCCAAGCCAGCATCTTCAACGACCCTACTCTCAAAGTCAAGGTGGAATCCGACGCGAAAAGAGAAACCACGCCCGTGGTTGCAGGGCTCAAGAGAACGAGAGAGGAGGACTCGGATAGTGACAGTGATGTTGCCATGGACGAGGACAGTGATGATGAGTAGACTATCATGGGATCTATGTGGAGCGTGGTCATGAGTTCCGCGGGGCCATCTCTTTGGGCACCCAGAGACCGACACAACCGCCGACTAAGCCGAGCCAGAGCATGAGATAGTTCTCTTTATTGCAAGTGTCGGCGAAGGAGCGCATTGCGTCGCCGAGGAGACAAGGGTGGATGAAGAATGACGGGAGTCCGGTGACGGGGTTATACTGGTAGAAAGTTAGCAGATGGCGTTGTCAGGGCTGTTTATTTGCTTTTTAACATCTGGTGGGTATCTTTTTTTTTTCTTTTTCCTTGCTTGTTTCTGGAGTTTCTTTTACGGTTGGGTTCTTTGGACATGTCATGAGAGGCCATAGAGCAATACATTGCAAATGTGCTTTTTTAAAAAATTGAAAACTTACATCCATGGAAATTCCGCCTATGGTCCCGGCAGAACGGAGCCCGGCTTTGTATTCAGAGGGGACGAGTCGACGGAATACAGTTTCTAGATCAAAAGGTTCTTCATCGACGGGGAGACCTTCCAGTGTGAACCAGAGACAGGGGACACGGTATGTAGGGTGTAAGTGAATTTCATAAATCACACGGCCGAAATCCGTACTTTCCTCGTCATGTCGCAGAGCCGCCTATACATGTCAGTTTCGGTATACAATCNGCGTCTTCTTCCATCTCCATCTCCCTACTAAGTCCACCCTCCACTGGCTTATCCGCCATATCAGGCATTCCCATACGCTCAAGTTGCGCGGCTAGACCATCTTCATCCAACTTGATTTCTAAGGGCCGGACAATCTGGATATAGGTAAGATAGCCAGAGTCACTGTAGGAATTGACATCTAGAGAGGTTACAGTGCGGAGACGCCAGCGTCGTCGGAGAGGCCCGAGGGTTGCACGGCAGTAGGCGATTTCTAGGTGGTGGCAAGCTTCGGTGAATTCGGGGCGTGAGAGCCAGGGGAATATTGTTAGGTCGGACATTTTGGTGGGGTTTTTTAAAGGAAAGATGGGCTTGGGAGAGGATTGGACAAAAGTTAAGTGTTTCTAGATCATGACGTTTTGAGGATTTTGACAGGTGACCCTTACGTCATTAGCGACAGCAAGGGTTCTTTAATGTAGTCAGGGTTAATTGGAATCAGTCAATTAATTACCTATTGACAGGTTTCACGNGTTGCACGGCAGTAGGCGATTTCTAGGTGGTGGCAGGCTTCGGTGAATTCGGGGCGGGAGAGCCAGGGGAATATTGTTAGGTCGGACATTTTGGTGGGGTTTTTTAAAGGAAAGATGGGCTTGGGAGAGAATTGGACAAAACTCAAGTGTTTCTAGATCATGACATATTGAGGATTTTGACAGGTGACCCTTACGTCATTAGCGACAGCAAGGGTTCTTTAATATAGTCAGGGTTAATTGGAATCAGTCAATTAATTACCTATTGACAGGTTTCACGAAGCCACTTGGACAGCAAACATTTGTGTACGCCAGTCCACAAGTAGAAAGTTTAAATGCCGTCTATATACATACGTACGTATGTACGTACACCCGGAACCGGATATATCAATTGCTTGAATCACGTTTCTTCTCACCAAAATTCTGTAAAAACCCAATGCAACGTTGAAAAAAAGGCTTTAGCCCTGCGATGAAAGTGCCGAAAATAACTGCCGTCAAGCTAGTCCAAGCACGCCAATGGGTGGATTTAGAGGAAAAAAAAAATTGAGAAAATGTCATGGATCGACTGACCGGTGGATGTCGACATTGGAGGGAGGTGTGCTTGATTATAGGAGTTCCGAATCTTATCAAACGTTGCATTTATACACGCAAAAGAGGAGATGATATTACACATATAAACCGTTTCGGGGCGGTTTCGGGGCGCGGAATTGGGACGTGCTGACGGGCTGACGGGAAGGACCGGGAATGTAGGGATGGAAATGAGATTCTGTGTATTAGGATTGAGGAAAAGTACTGGTAGTGACAAAGGCAACGCCAAGGTAACTCTATTATATAAGAATCCCATTGGTCGCTGACCATATGCTTGTAAACACAGTAAATACAATGCCATTTCTCTCTAGTCTTCGTGTTCCGCCTATTCCAACTATAAACTACCAGGCTAAGCGCATCCCACAGAACGCTCTTAACAAAGGATATCCTAGTTCGGTTGATTTGCGAAATATACGGGATATACAACGTGATTATCGGTGCCGACGACGGCCTCTTGCATATCTTATTTTGTTCTTATAGATTGGGTTGTTTGTCGTGCGGATTTTGTTCTTTGTCATTTTGCTTAGTTTCTTAGGGGATTTTTCAATATGTCGGGTCTTGCACAGACGAGGTCTATAGAGCCGGCTCCACGGGTCCCGGAGGAGATACCTGGTGATGACAAGGAGGTTGTTACGGAGTCGGATGATACTATTGACGGGTCTGGTGACAATTCGCATGCAAATGAGCTTGAGTTACCATTTAGTAAAAGCCGTTGTATAGGTCTTGTCCTTACATTATCCGGCGCTAGTTTCATGAATGTATGTATGCTTCCTATTCCCCTCGTCTCAGCTATATCTAACATACCTAGACCTTCTCCGCACAAGCCTGCGTGATCATCCTCCCCTCAATCGGCAGCTCAATTGACATACCTCAATCCCGTCAACAATGGGTTCTCTCAGCATACACACTCACCTTCGGCTGTTTTCTCCTTCTAATGGGTCGGATGGCCGACATCTACGGGAAACGTCCCATGTTCATTGCCGGAACGGCCTGGTTCGCCGTGATGTTAGCTATCAACCCGGCTGTTAAAAATGAGATTGGATTTGATATCTTCAGAGCACTACAAGGTCTAGGCGCCGCTGCTAATGTTCCTACGGCTATCGGAATCCTCGGAACTGTGTTTAAGCCTGGTAAAGCGAAGAATTACGCTTTTAGTTGCTACGCGGCGGGTGCCCCGATTGGAAGTGTCTTTGGAAATCTAACAGCTGGTTTAATTGCTCAGTATGCCCAGTGGCAATGGGTTTTCAGAATGCAGGCTATCGTTTGTGCACTAATCTGTGTCACGGCGTATTTCGTTATCCCGGTGACGCCGCCGAGAATTATTCCGGTTATGGAGGGCGATGTTAAGCCCAGAAGTGGGTTACAGCTTGTCGATTTTGTGGGTGGGTTTATTATCACTGTGGCGTTGTTACTGCTGCTTTTTGCCTTGACTGAGGGGAATGTTGTAGGTTGGGGGACCCCGTGGATTCCTGTGGTTTTGGTCATTTCTGTTCTCTTGGTTGGTGTCTTTGCCTGGTGGCAGGCTCGCTTGGAACGGAAACTTAATGAGTCTAACGGGACTTCTCGTCCACCACTCATGAAAGTATCCGTCTTCAAGAATACCAAGTTTGCCGCTGGAATCCTTATCATGGGTCTATTCTTCTCCAGTTTCAACAACTTCCTCGTCATCGCCACCGTCTACTTCCAAGATTATCAAGGTCTATCCGCCTTACAAACTACATACCGCTTTCTACCCACCGGAATCATGGGTCTTATGGTTGCTGTGGTAGTTTCTCATCTTTTATCTTGGGTACCTACATTCTACCTCCTCCTCTTCGGCAACATCTGCAACAGCACCGCTTCTTTACTACTCGCCGTCCCGATTAACCCACATACGACATACTTCGCCTACGGATTCCCCGCTATGATCCTATCAGTTTTCGGCGCCGACACTACATGGCCATCTCTCACTCTTTTCACCTCTCGTGCTCTACCCCAAGAAGACCAAGCCCTCGGCGGTGCTCTTGTGAACGCAGCCGGACAAATTGGCCGGTCTATCGGCCTGGCATTATCTACTGCCGCGCAAATGGCAGTTCTTGCTCGGGAACGTCACGTGGATATCACCAAGGCGGGGTCCAATGAGGAGTGGGATCCGGCTTCGTTGAAGGGTGTTCATGCTGCTAGTTATGTGAATTTTGGGTTAGGCGTGGGTAGTTTGATCGCTGTGTGCATCTTCTTCCATGGGAATGATGTTGTTGGGAGAAAGGAAGCTGTTATTAAAAAAGATACTGAGACGGGGACTTCAAAAAAGAAAGACCCCGTTGTGAATAGTTTTACAGAGGAAAAGATATACAAATTGGAAGGGTCGTGAGAACTTCAATGTCTATCTGTCATGATTTCTTAGCTTAGATTTGTTTACTTAAATTTATTAAACATTCATTTGTAGTTTGTATCGAGGTCGTGTTGTTTGTTAGCCATTGCACTTGTTAAATTATGATTGTCAAGATCAGATCGTCAGTATCTTCACCATTAAAGAATATCAGCAAACGGCAAACGGTCTACGGAGATCTCCATTCTGTACCCCCACCCCTGGATCCTCGAAAAAAAAAAAGAACGGCCGCCGCGAAAACCAAGACTACATAGGCTCTGATAAACGGTAACTACCAACAACAACCATCATCCTCTGTGGCGCAATTGGCTAGCGCGTCTGACTGTTACGAACTTCGAGTTCAGCAATCAGGAGGTTGACAGTTCAAGCCTGTCCGGAGGAGGTCTTCTTTTTTTGACTGTCTCAAACGACCATTTCCCCAACTGTCTTTCTTTTTATCCAGCCTATAACGAGTCACGTGTTTATCGGAGTTGCGGCATGGATAGATTAGCTTGACCAGACCGATGGATGGATGTTCCCGCCCGCGTTTGACGCGCTGAGCATGGGTTGGTCGGGTCGGTTGTTGGAGGGAGCTTTTTGAGGGGCCGAGGTTGGTTGATTTTTGGATGGAGATGGATGGCGACACTTGTGATTTTTAGATTTGTGATGGGATAGATAGCTTCTTTTGATTATTTTTTTTTGATGGAGTTTTGGGATGTTGCATTTTGAGTTGTTTCTTTTTCACATTTTACATTTTATTTTGGTTATTTCCGGGTTGAGAATTGAGAAATTAATTTACAGAAGGAGTTGAAGTATCGCATCTTTTATCGCATTTTGAACCTTTGTTGGTATTTCCTTTTGTTTTCGTATAGCGTTTAGATAAAATGGCGCTCGTCAAACAGGTTGAGGCTCTTAAGGTAGGTTCATTCAGGTGAATATTAAGAATAATTACTAACTATGTGTAGGCCATAATTGAAACCAAAATCATGGACCCTCAATATCATGATCTTTTGTCCATCGCAAAGGCCGCTCGTAATGGCGCAGTATACGGCACAAAGGTGCGGTTTCCACATGCCCTAGTGTAAGTCATCGGTTTCATCTGATCTTACAAACACCCCACTAACAACCTACCAGTATGATATTCCTATTCCGAAGTGGAACGTAAGTATCTCTATGAAACAGATGGTATCTATCCCCAATCTAACATCGCCCAGATTCAAAGAAAAAGCCCACCTTGTCTTCCAAGCAACAAAAACCCACGCGCGGAATCTCGCCCAATTCGCCGCTCTCTATCAATCTGTACTCATGCTCCTCNGGCGACACTTGTGATTTTTAGATTTGTGATGGGATGGATAGCTTCTTTTGATTATTTTTTTGATGGAGTTTTGGGATATTGCATTTTGAGTTGTTTCTTTTTCACATTTTATATTTTTTTTTGGTTATTTCCGGGTTGAGAATTGAGGAATTGATTTACAGAGGGAGTTGAAGTATCGCATCTTTTATCGCATTTTGAACCTTTGTTGGTATTTCCTTTTGTTTTCGCATAGCGTTTAGATAAAATGGCGCTCGTAATGGCGCAGTATACGGCACAAAAGTGCGGTTTCCACATGCCCTAGTGTAAGTCATCGGTTTCATCTGATCTTGCAAACACCCCACTAATAACCTACCAGTATGATATTCCTATTCCGGAGTGGAACGTAAGTATCTCTATGAAAGCGATAGTATCTATCCGCAATCTAACATCCCCCAGATTCAAAAAAAAAGCCCACCTTGTCTTCCAAGCAACAAAAACCCACGCCCGCAATCTCGCCCAATTCGCCGCTCTCTATCAATCTGTGCTCATGCTCCTCCGACATCTCCGGCCAACATCCAGGAAGTCACCGGAACCACGAGAGGCTTCTTATGATAGTTTTGTAGCGGGGTTAATTGGTGGGTATCTTGTCTTTGGCCGGGCAAATAAGGCTGGGTCGGTCTCATCGGTTTCCCAGCAGATTGTCATTTACGTGGCTGCGCGTGTCATGCTGGCGTTGGTGAAGATGAGTGTTAAGGGGTCGAGAGAGGGGGGACTTGCTGTGCCGGTGATAAGTCATCCACATGTTCGAGAAGTTTTACAAGAGTATGGGTGGCCGATCTTTGCGAGTGTTAGTTGGGGTTTGGTTATGTATGTGTTTAGATGGCATCCGGATGAGTTACAGTCCAGTTTGAAGAGTAGTATGGTGTATATCTACCGGAATGCCAACGATTGGACGGGGCTGAATAATCTGGTTTGGCATAACATGTAGATGGGGTTGTTTGTTTCTTTTCCTTACTAGTTTATCATGCACACAGTCATAATTATAGATATTCAAATTGTTCGTCCTCTTAAAACATGGCCGTTTCCTCTGCCATATATTCAGGCCAGTATCATTTTTAATCCCTTTGACCCAAACGCCACTAAAACCAGTGGCTAGCTGAATATATCTCTTCAATTTTCCCCTATAAAACAATGTCACCCGTCGTTCTTTCCCACCGCCGTGACCACCGCCGCCACCATAATTCCAGTGGGCGACATCTATGTATGTACATACCTTGTCTCTCCTAGTTATAGCTACCCTCCCTCGGGACTTGTGTACACTGCTGTCAGTCAGCTTATCTTGGTATCTTTGATGGTCAATCTTGTTTCCTGAAAGTCCTTGCACAAGTCCCACCCATACATCAATCAAAAGGACGAGAGAGGCTTTCTGATCATGTTTCCTGGATATCTCCGGGTCTTGCATCTGCAGGGCTGGAATCAGGCTGAAACAAGGCATTTTAGTCTGACTGTGCTGTTTTTAGATGGCGGGTTTTTTTGGGTGATGGTGACTTTTGATCAATAGATACTGCATATTAGAATCTCCATCACACTGGTAAATTATACCGACAAAGTCCATCTCACCACATGGGGACATCACCGATGCCCACATGTCAACATTTCTTAGACATTTACAGACCACCGGGGGAAAGTCGCCAGATCCCATATCACCACTTGCGCCCGCAATGCCACCAGAGTTCAGCTGAACTACACATGTAGCCTCGCTTCTCAATAGTAGGAAAATCCCCCTTCTGCCACAATCAGCCTCTTCACAGCCAAGACTTATATTCAACCCTTGGCTATAATGGCCATGCGTTGGCAGTGGTGGGATGCAAAGTACTGGTATTTACCGCCATACCGTTTGTTATGCGAACTCGCTGTTCTGGTTCAAGACATACTCGCCACACATTTCTACAGAAATATGTCCATAGAAAGTGTATATTGTATCTCTAGGATGCTCGGTATAGACAGTAGGTGTTACTCGTGTAACCTTTCACACAACCCTAAGTGTGTACGCATATTTAACTCACATTACGATTGTAGATGAGATGTGAGCGTGCATACACACAGTAGTAAACATGAATGGCATCTGATTGGTTTGCATGATCAATTTAAAACCACAGTATTTCTATAAACTCAATATAGCCGGAATTAACTAGATGTAGCGAAGACGAAGTGATAGCGAAGCACCGACTACGACATCAGGAAGCAGTAACCGGGAACGGGCTTGTAAGCAAATAAGCAAAGGGAGTGAGTTTAAGAATGACACTGGAATGGGGTGCATGGTAGTATAAGAAAACGGGATTCACCAAGGTGGGGCATGGTTGGGCTGCTATGAAAATAGAGGTCGAGGAAACAGACGAGGTTATGTGTGTATGACCTCATATGTATCAAAACCGGGAAGCTAGAGTGTGGGGCTAGGCAGATGGCGGTGAAGGCCTAGAATTCAAAGGGCCGTGGTTGGGCAACGCCGAGAGACGGAGGGAAGGTTATGGGTGCCCAACGCAACTGTAACTGTATGTACATACATACATATGTGGGTTTTGATGTATGCATATATAGCAGCAGTCTGTATGCACATTACATTGGGACCCATTTATATGATGTCGTGACAGATAGACTGACTGGGTTTCTTTAGTGACGTGCTGAGAGTCCACGTGGCTGCCACACGATGAGCCTATCTATCGCATACCCTGTTGTGAATGGCCGAATAGAATATGGGGAATATACTAAGAGAGGAACGATCTTATCGAGATGGACATGTACATACGGTTGTGTCCTTCGGAGAATTAACTGCCGTATATTGAACTGATAGTTTGAATAAGGTGTCAATAGGAGTCTGCACACCCCCGTACATAGATTCGCAAACAAGTGGATTAACGGAGCACGGGGATAACACGGAGCGGAATGGGAAGTGAAGAATTATAAATCTTGTGTTTAGTGTATCTATGTATATAGCCTTTGTGATACGTAAAACGGCATGGCTACGAATGACGGGCGGGGATACAGAGTGAAGGAAGCAAGAAAATGGAGCCTAAAGCATGTGCTAAGGTGGAGTGACGCATGATGCATTTTTTTGCCATGAAGTGAAGGAATTTTTATGTTTCCTGCGGAGTCGGGCAATTACCGGTTGTCAGTGTAATTCATGGGCTAACTTGTAAGATATTTGCCCGATATATTGATAAAAACGATTATACTAAGGAATCCCGCTGCAGAGTATAATGCCCAACGTGTCCGTGAGCAGCTCCATCAGTAATCCTGACATATGTTAGGCTTTATAAAAATGAGGGGAATGTGGATATCTTGATGGTAAGTTTCAATGACATTTGTCACACAAAAGAAATAATCATCACTATGGTAGCTTAGAATATTACCCTCCAATCCGCTTATACTAGCCAGATATCGCCAAAAAAGCTAAACCACGCAAAATTGACACCTCCTTCCTCCCCTGCCCAAAGCACATGGCCATCTCGTGGGTCGTCCTCATCACTGCCGACTCGGCATGCCGGTAAGCAAAAGCCACCATTCAGCAAAGGGAGGATTTCGTGATATACTGGTCCTGGCCTGATGTTTGTAGTGAATGGCCCATAGACGACCCAACCACCCTATAAAGTTGAGAAGACGAGGCCACTTGTGGTTATATTGTACATACATACCCGAGAGGAAAGTGAGTTAAAAACTACCTGAAAAAAAGCCATGACATCAGGGAACCTGCCCCGTCAATCCTCTGCATAAAGACGCACCTGTAGAATCCTGTCTAATTCACATGGTTTGTCGTGGGGGATCTGAGCACTTTGTTCCCGTTATTATCCACCATAACCGTGGGGAGGCGTCAAGTGGCAACTTGGATTGGGTGGTCTGCCGTTTTTCATCACTCGTTGTACCGCTATTTGACTAGCTAGTTAGGATTTGACGATCGACGTCAGGATTGCGGAGAATTGGTCATTTATCAACAAGACACCGTGCATCCACGCGACAAACCAGCACTCTGAATAATTCCTGGCTAAAATGCAACTTATCGAAAAAAAATAACAATTTCAGCTGCTCGCTCGTTATTCAGCTAGACAATAGTCTATCGTCTATTGCTTCTGTTACCACCATATAACCTGAACAACAGACCTCTGCCCCATGTCCTCGACCGTCCGTGAGTGACTATGCGGAGCTAATACACCCGACGCCCGGGACATGTCTAGATCGGGTCCATTACGTGGTGTATTGTAAACGGCTCACACAGCTATTCTAGCCCCTCTCTGACGGGGCTATTGTTGTATGATGTCACGGGAAACCATAAGAAGTGGGGGACACGGAGCATGTAATGCCCACATGTAGGCATAAGCTGCAGCAGAAACAGCAGTAGCTAACAAGCGCAGATACACACCGCAATACTGACGGTCCCGACAACGAGCCACACTTGCTTGCTCTTTGGCCTTGTTTGTGTGTCTGAATCACGCCCCCCACTTGACAAAAGAACCGGCTCACCGCATCTCAAATGGTGCATATGGAGGCCCGTCCCGCCCAGCACACACTGACAAGACGGTCCAGCCAGGGCGTCCAGGGAGAGGGGTCTAGCGCTGGGACATCTTTTATCTGATGAGTTTGTGCACTGACAGTTTTGTTATGGTAGAGTTCCATTGACGACTTTTTGCAGCGAATTGTGTGTCTTGAAATGGGTAAATATGCCCAGTATGAAGGTCGGGGTAATAACGGTATACACAAGTATCCTGCACGGTGGAGAGTCAAACTGGCGTCAATATTGACACAAGAACAAGACAACACGAAGAGCAAAGCGGGAGCCACCCGCAGCCTACCGAACAAACATCTCCAAGCCAGGATCTAAACAATTCTGAACCCCATCAATGATCAATTGTATAACCACCACTAACAAACCCCCAAAAACCAACAAAAACACACAACAGACGCCCGTCGCGCAGCACAGCGCCAGACGAAACGTGGATGGCTGCAGCGTGCGGCTGAAGCCATGTGAAGGAAACAGCAGGTTAGCATGGCCACCACGAGCCGCCATACGAACCGGGCCACGGAAGTGCAGGTAAGCAGGAAAAAGCAAAGACCGAACAGCGGGGAGTGGGGAAACGACGGATATTGAACGGCTTTTTTTAGAGTATGGAAGGGGGATTTTCAGTCTCACGCAACTTTGGGTATGTTTGGATGGCGTGGATATGGCTGAGGATAGAGAGTGTCCTTTGGTGGTGGACTTGCTATGATCTTCGTCTTGCATGAGAGTATGCTTTGTAGATAACTATACGGCTGCCGGGCGGCAAATTCGTTTACTTGCAGGATTGACGGGACAGAGGGGGAGGGGGCGTGTGTGTAGGTACCCATGCGCACTATACAACAGACATCGCCGACTCCAATACGGAGCCATAGACTTAGAAAGATGCACGTGGTGTCGGAATTGCGCCAAGTGTCACTGGTTAGTCGGTGAAGCTATTCAGATCGCCGTCAGTTGAAGAGAAGTCCAGGTCGATTGTTCCACTAGTAAATATCAATCCAATCATGTCTTCCCAGGGGAATTATATTCATCCAGTTAGGTGTTCAAGTCTTCATGACGATTCCTTACTCGTTCTTCACCCATACAATTAACATTCCGGGACCATCCGTGGAACACTCACGTGTCCGACCCGGCTCGGTTGGTGCTGCGTATGTACATACATACATACATACGTGGGTTGGGGTCCAACGTGAAACGACATGTGGCTTCGAATCCGAATCACTGATTTAAACAGCCTTTCCACGATTGACCGACCGGTCAGTAAGTCGCAGCCTAGAAATACGGGTATGCAATAACATCAACGGTCTCTGTTTCGTCAGTTTACGAGCCCCTTATACTGCAACTACACATGTTCTGTATGTATGTATGTATTCATCGGGCCATGCAGGTGCGGCGGCAACGCACTTTGGTGCACATATGTATGTACATACACAATACCCAAAACACGTCTTAGACATATCCACAGATTCAACATATTCTTGTGCACACAATCCACAAGAATACTAAACAAGTGAATCCTCGCACGTGCAAAGATTTGGAATTATGTATGTACATATCATCTTGAGGCGCTTGTTTTGCCTCACTTACACCGCAATTCCACCAGCGGCTATAGCGGGTAACCTCCCCCAAAAAAACACCCACAAAGTTTTTCTTCAGACAACATAACCTCCACTCATTGGTCTAAACAACATGATTGACTCTTCACACGCTGACTAAGACTCGTCATTCAAGTACATATGTCTTTCTTTCTTCATTCACCCATCCCATCAACAATGCAAATGCCTGGTCGCCACATGGGCCGCCATATGGACCGCCACACGTGGCCTGCTACTCAATTGCGCAATGGGCAACAGTTATCAGCCCGCTTTCCCCGCCCCCGTGACCGGTAAAGCTTCCTTCAGTGGCCGCCGGATATGCAAATCAAGTACAAATCATGCCGTTTTAGCCTAGTCTTGTCGTCTGATTAAGACTTCCTTTGCGAGGTCTTCTTTCGTCACTGGTGAGGGTCTCCACATTCTCTCCACTTGTTTGTAGCCGACTTGTTATGGATCCCACTCACTAGATACCACGTAGGATCGCTTTTGCTTGATCCATTTAGCCCTTTGGTCATAGATGAAGCACGCTATCGTCAATCTTGGCTTCCTCTAGAAGAGTTTGTTATAAGAGGTTGTTCCTGGTGACTGCTAGATTGTCGGCTTTTAGTTTTCCCACGGCTGTCAAGTTTTTTTTTTGTTTGGAGCTTGACTAGAGTTTGACTTCCACGATGTGGTCCACAAATACAGGTACTGGTTCTCCCTAGAAGTAAAAATGTGCTCCTTGGCGTTGTTCATATGGTTCTTTACACATGTTTGTGGAACTTATTTCCTTGCCAGTTATTTCAAAATGTTGACGCCACGCGGTGATGGAGCGCTAAAGACGTAGTGGGATTCGTTGACACGGAGAAAGAACGTCTCCTCTTCGTATATTCGAGTCTAGCACTCGGTAGATCCAGCCGGTCTACTCCCCATGTGCCCTACTAATATGTCTGCCTGTTATTCGACACACCGGCTCAATCAGACATTTCGGCTCTTCTATTATACTCAATGGTCTAGCCTCATGCAGCTGCGCGAAATATCCAAACTATGCGACGATAAAGTTCTCACGATGGCAGGTGCTCTGGTAAACTTCATATCTGTCGTCCCGTCTGAGAACCCACCATAAAAAAAAAAAGACGGCAGTTGTCAAAATTCACTCCGTGCACGCCCCTCCACACACGCCCCGCACTCTACAAGTTCATGTGTCCTGAACCCACGTTTGTTTTTTTGCCGGATGCTATGTAGGCCCTGCCTAGGTCTAACCACGACATGACCACGCTTTGCGTCTTAGGTCTTAGGTCTTTGTGAATATATCTCCGAAATCCGTCTGCGTCCAAACTATCAGCCTGATTGTTTAATCCAGTTTGGTGAGGTTGTATCTGAAATAGCTAGATAATTTGTCTTCATTGTTTACCTTGTCTGATGTCGTCTGAGATTATGCCATTAGTGTCGTTCGTTCAGTTTGTTCCTGGACCTCCTACCCTTTCTAGCCACAAGTTTGAGAGATGTGTATCGCTACAACCAACTTGGCGTAGATCCCGTCTAAAAGGAAAGCCGCCGACTGGTCAGACTCTTGGCAAATCCGGGGCGGAAAGTGGTTTTTGTTTCCTATATGGCGGCAATCGAAACACTGGCTTCACTTTTGTATACCACATGCCAATTTGTTAGTGAATTTGTTACATGAAACCCCTGTCATGGAGTGAGGCTTTTCAAGGCCTCTTTAGAGATCGACAATGTCCTTCCTTCGGTACAGATGTCTACTACGCCTCCTCGTGGAAACCCAACAAATCTGTAGATAGTGACTCCATCGTTAACAAATCACACCATCGATCAGACGTGCGTGATGGATATATCCGAATGTACCATCTTCCCTTACCCTCAACTCCAACGGAATTCCCATATTCGGTAGAATGTGACCGACATCTCCTTAATATCTTTCAAAACAAGCCACAGTCTAGCTTCTCCTTCTCTTCCCTATCCTCCGATTCATCAGCTGCCAGGCCCAAAGCATAGACCAGCTCCTGACAGGGCCGACTTACCATGGAATCCGCCACTCTCATTGCCATCGTTGGTTCCAGTCCAGGGCTACACACACACACGATGAATTGGTGGTGGCCATGCCCACATGCTTGAAAGGAGACGACGATACTCCTGGTTCCTGAAAAAAAAAACAAATAAATGGAAAAATAGAAGAGCTATAACACAACATCCCCACGTTTTCATCACTCTGGTTCGTTGGTTCGATTTATCAGCCTTCTTTTTTGCTTCTGTTCGCATTCGCCGCCGCCGGATCTGCGTGCTGGTTGCCCGTACATAGTAACAGCCGCCCCTGGTTTCTTTTCGGGTCTTCCTCCCTTTAGGCCTCGTTGTGGTGAAACTAAACCACGAGTAACCCGGCACGTCACGTCTGAAATTTCACCGTGGCGCCACGGTTTCTTTTTTGTTTTCTTGTCGGGAACTCAGAACCAGTTGATACCCTGGCTGTTGAATTGTCTTGGTAAACCCGTGCAGCTCCGTCATAGTGGGCTACTATATACGCCAAGACTAATATCGCCGTGGAGAAATTCCCTTTGTGAGTCCCGGCTGCCGTGGCTAGATCGATGTTGCCTCGGTCGTGTCATGAATATGCATGTGTGGATATGCATATATAACCTGCATACACACTTGGACCGTCTTGTTTGCTGAGATTGTATCGCTCTGTAACTGCAGAAAATGCACAGGACTCATCCTTGAAGCTGTCGTATCGATAGTTACAAAGAAGCACACAATGGTGATAATTGGGTACTATACGGCTTTTTACATAGTTGCTTTTGTGTGTACAAGGACAGCTTCTGCTTACAGACATATCAAGTGACACCATAGTACACAAGCTAAAAAGGCACTTCTATCAGCCCTCCTTTTACTTAAGCCAAAGCCAAAGTTCTTCGCCGAACGACCATGTCATTCCCTCCTCCTTCTTCCTCTGTAACTAGTTGCATTACACAGCCTACTTAATAGAGAGTACACATGCACACAAAACATCTTGAATTCACAATCTACCTTGTCCAACTTTCCAAGATGATGTAAACTCCCACTCAGCCATGAAGTTATAACAAGGAACAAAAAGGAAGGAGGTTCAGATCATATGTCTGTCTATGTATACATATTATACATAACCGTACTAGGCTTGGTTTTGATGCGTTCATGTTTTAGTTGCCTGTTATGTACATATGTGCATACCTGATGGCTTAGCTATTGTCAACTTTTGTCGTTCGTTCCTGACTTCTCGTGAATTCACTGCCTGGATTAAAATTCACATTCTGTTCCTTTCATGGTGAATCTTTGGGTGCATGTTCCTCGTTGCAGTTTTAGGAATCATCAGACTATCTACTTTTTTCGTGGCCTCCATCCAACAAGCGGTGCTATCGTGATTCCAATACTATACCAACTCAATTGAGTCTTTTTTTTTTCAAGTTACTCGTGGCTTTTGTCAATTTATCATCCTGTTTCCTCAATCAATCCCCTCACCCATACCTAGTTCGAACCAGCCCTTTAATTCTGTCTTTTGTCTCTTATGTCAAACAAGACCTTGTCTATACAACATCGTGAACATTCCATAACCACATATCGTTCATCATCACTCCCTCGTTCAGCTTGTTTTCCTTGATATACCGTGCTTTCTCACTGCCGTCATCTTGGTATCAGCTTGTCAACCACACGAGTCAGAGCTTGTTCTGTTACAGATATAAACGTCACCAACATCTCCCGATAGGGCGAAACCATACTTCAAGGCTGAACAACTCTAGTTTCGAACAATCACCCCACATAACCGGATCTATCCCCGAAATCAGCCTCGACTTTGAACAAAAGCAGACCGCCTCTGACCTCAAAAAGACACTCTATTATCTCGTTACTCCGGAGTACTCATCATACCCAACCAACTGCCATACACAAAAATCAAGCCATCAATCTAGCAATCCTCGTCGTTCTCCTAATATTTGACACGCCCCGTCCCCTGTATTTGCACCCCTCCCCTCTCCACTTGGTTTCTCTCTCGCTCGCTCGTCGTTAATACACTCCCCGCACACTCCTTTGTGTGGCCTCTATTTTTACGCCGGCTGCCACTGCTAGTTCGCTCGCTTTGGTCGTCTGCTGCTCTTCTGCTGTTTGTTTGTCCAACCGACTCAAGGGACAACTCGAACTGGTGTGCTCTCTCGCTGCAACCAAAGAACAAGGGACCTGACTTGTTACTAGCCCAGGCTCAAATCGTTTCTCAGCTCTACTTTTTTTTTTTTTTCCTCTTTGCAGCCGCACAACGTTTATCCGGTGTTGTTCTTGTGAATCCGTCTTTTGTCTTTCTTGTTATTCTTCTTCCTATTTTCCAATCACCACACACTTGTTTTCTTCTCTAATCTACTGTCGTTCACCGTCCAACTTTGTGACATAGTTCTCTTATATCGACCTTTCTTTTATCACTTGAATTTTGCTTCGTTTTATTTGTTGGGCGCCAGTTGTTTTCCCACCTCACAGCATCACTCAGTACTGATGCTATTTTCAAGTTTTTATGACCAACTTCCTTAGACACCTTTTCCAAGAATCCGACTGGCTCGTCGCCCCGTTCTTCTCGCGCAATCCTCTCAATCTTCAACCTACTTTGTAGTCGAATACGCATTTTAGCCACGCAAAATATCGTGCGCTTTTCGGTCTGACACGCCGCTGGCCCTGGCAGCATCTTGACGTTGCTACGCAAACTTTTTGGCAGTCTGAACACAGCTGATATCACGAATCACTACCTCACTCTTTACACCTGCACCTCTTTACGCCGCGCTATTTATCCCATTTTCTCCGCATTAATTACTTCCTCCGGCCATTCATAATTTTCGCTTGTGTCTGAGCCTCCAACGACCGCCCGCCACGACCTAAGGCCTCTTTCAAACATCCACAAACTCACGCCAGTAGGCTACTTACTTGATCACCTGCCTGTGCATCGAGACCAACACTTTTACTCGTTTGTTGTTTCTCTCACGCCGCTGCTCGAGTCCCTCTTGCTCGGTTAGTTTACAGCAAACATACGACCAGCACAACCACCAATATTCAACAATCGCAAATATATTCAATTTTGTAGCGGAAATTCTACATGATGTCCACACCAATGGAGCCGCCGGCGTCTAATGCTAACAGCCATCTCGGACTCCGCGATATGATCAACCACCACCACAGCGAGCGTCACGATTCGGCCTACTACGGTACCCCTAGTGAAGCCTCTAGTAAGCGTATGGAAAATGAAACTCCCCAGTCTTCGCCTAGTCCTCATTCTACGGGCTGGCTGACGGTTACCGCTCCTCCTGTAGACAACTCGGGCACTTCTTTCAACGGCCCCAACGGCTATGCGCCCGGTCACCCTCGGGACAAGTCTACTCCTTCGCCCACTTCCGGTCATTTGGCCCCTCAGTCTGTCACCTCGCCAGGACCCGCGCCGACCAGCATGAGCTTGGCCTCAATTGTGTCACCACCCACCTCTTCCGGAAACGACACTCAACGCTACAGCCATAATTCCTACGACTCTCACCGTGGGCCAAGCCATATGGATACAGACGACCGTCGCGACAGTGTTGATAGTCGCATGAGCATGAACCAAGGCTTCAACGATATGCGCCTTCACCAGCAACATTCCCTTCCACCATCACCATATGCGCAGCACAACCAGAACAGTGCTGCTGCTCAACGCTTGCCTCATAAATCCATCGAACTTCAAAATCACCGCATGTCAAACGGATATACGCCATCTGCCGATCGGACTCCTCACGACATTAGAATAGACCACCGCACTTCTCGAATCGCCCCTACAATTACCGGTCCCACCCAAGGCACCATCGCTAGAGCTGCGGAGCCTACAAAAGGACAAGCATGGGCTTTCCCCGAGGATGAGAACCGCGGATCGACCGTTAACGGAAGTCTCTACACGGAGTCTCGCCGCACAAGCTTCACCTCGATCAACAGTAGCCAGTACACTGATTCTCGGCTCCCGGCTGGCCAGATGCCTTTGGACGTCCACAGTATGGATGGCCACCGCATGTACAGCACTTCTAGCGAATACCTTCCAATGCACCGTGGTAGCATCCGCCAGCACAAGAAAATTACCGATCTTCAGGAGGATAGTCGGTCAACATCTAGTCAACCCTACAGTCGGACACCTGAACTCCGTCAAAGTCATAAGCTCGCTGAAAGAAAACGCCGTACGGAGATGAAGGAATTGTTTGAACAATTACGGGAAATGATGCCACAAGAACGCGGGGCTAAGGCATCGAAATGGGAAATCCTCACTCGGGGTATGTATTCGCTAGAGATGCGAGAGTTCAATTCTCATTTACTAACATGATATTTGTAGCCATTTCCGAAATCAAGCGGTTGAATGACAATGTCCGCAGTCTCTCTATGCATTTCAACAGTTCTGTTAACGAGATTGAGGCGTCCCGTCGCGAAATTCACGGACTTCGTCTTGAGAATGCTGAGCTACGAGCTAAGCTGAACTCTATGCATGTTGCACCTGGCCAGTACAACCAAAGACCACCTTCACATCCTACTTCTGTTCCATCAGCACACTCTCCTACCACTTCGGGACCTCCACCACAAGGTCAACACTATAACGGCCCACCTAGTGATTATGGCCATGGCGAACCCAGACCAGAATTGCCACCAATTCGGGCGGTTCTCCCCCCACCGGGAGCGGGCCCTGACTCTATGTCGGGTGTCCAGTATGATAATCAACGTCGCTAAGTGTACGTTGATGTTCTGTTTATGTTTTTTAGAATCACTTANCAAGGTCAACACTATAACGGCCCACCTAGTGATTACGGCCATGGCGAACCCAGACCAGAACTGCCACCAATTCGGGCGGTTCTCCCCCCACCGGGAGCGGGCCCTGACTCTATGTCGGGTGTCCAGTATGATAATCAACGTCGCTAAGTGTACGTTGATGTTCTGTTTATGTTTTTTAGAATCACTTATTGGTGATTTGGCCCTGTGTGTACCGTTTTTATCGTGGTCATGCTTCCTGGCTTAATTTCTTTTGTTTTTTATTTCCTTTTTGTCGGGTTTCTTTTGTATTATTTGTTGATTTTTTTCTTGGTGTTTTCAATCGATCTCACGGCGAGATCCTGGCGTTGGTGTGCTTCTGAGAACTTTGCATTATTTGTTCTCGTTCAATCTTGGTTTATGGACGGTTACAGGAGCCCCTCTTGGGTGTTCAAAAAGCATGTGATATTGANCACATTCGCCCTTCGTTTCTTTATATCAAAGCAATCATGATCTTTGAAAGATTGACGTTCTGAATCCACTACTTATATACTTATCCACTTACTTTTATTGCCGGATGGCCTTGCGACCCATGTCCCACTTTAGGATTTCATACTGCTGAGCCTCTTGAATAGAAATAGGATAAGAGGGTTTTTTATTTCCGTAGGCGCTGATTCATTTGTGGNTCGCTAAGTGTACGTTGATGTTCTGTTTATGTTTTTTAGAATCACTTATTGGTGATTTGGCTCTGTGTGTACCGTTTTTATCGTGGTCACGCTTGCTGGCTTAATTTCTTTTGTTTTTTATTTCCTTTTTGTCGGGTTTCTTTTGTATTATTTGTTGATTTTTTCTTGGTGTTTTCAATCGATCTCACGGCGAGATCCTGGCGTTGGTGTGCTTCTGAGAACTTTGCATTATTTGTTCTCGTTCAATCTTGGTTTATGGACGGTTACAGGAGCCCCTCTTGGGTGTTCAAAAAGCATGTGATATTGATTACATCATTGTTGTCATGTTCTATTTTTTTTTTGTTATTTTTACTTGATATAGTTATATTAGCCTTTTTTCTATGATGCAAGCTCTATAACACTTTTACTTTAATTTGAGTTTTTTTTAATGATTTTGGTGAAATTTGTGTGGTGTAGTTACTGAAAATTCACTTTTGTGAAAACAAATTATCGGATGGTTCATATCAAATGTAGTTCGTGAAGTTTCAAGGAATAACATTCATTGTCGGAAACTGACCACTCACAATTTATCTAAATCTTATGATGAGCTAAGAATCCTTACATAGACAATGATGTCAGCATACAGCACCCACTAAAATGACAAGTAAATCTCCAAGCTCAATCCCCGGTAAATCCCCGATAATGCACCCACCACCCGAGCTATTTTGAGTCCATTTGACAGCTTTTTCTAAGGCGTCAACCAGCTCGATTCAATAATTCAAAACACATTCAACCTTCTTTTCTTTATATCAAAGCAATCATGACCTTTGAAAGATTGACGTTCTAAATCCACTACTTATATACTTATCCACTTACTTTTATTGCCGGATGTCCTTGCAACCCATGTCCCACTTTAGGATTTCATACTGCTGAGCCTCTTGAATAGAAATAGGATAAGAGGGTTTTTTTATTTCCGTAGGCGCTGATTCATTTGTGGGTTCGTTTCTTTCTTTTGGGTGTTTTTTTTTGTGTGTTTGGGTTTCCTTGTGATGGTTGGAGTTTGATTTGAGATTATCTCATATATATACCCAGTCATGAATCCCTTTGTTAATATCCTCGTTCGTCATGAGGGACATCATGATGAAGATGCTGAGGAACCGGTACATGTCCATCCTCACGACCCCGATCGCTCCTGGGCAAACAGGAATCACCTACTCGCGCATATCTTCATGTACACTGTCGCCGGCGTCTTCATCACAAGATTATCCTATCGTCTCTTTCGCTCCTGGCAACATTATCGGTACGTCATTTCCCCATCTTGTAAATCACAAATCTCCTAGTGCTGGTTGGTCAATTCGGAATTCTCCACGCCCTCTATAATCCTCACATATGCCAACTTACTAACCTACCCGACCGCTCAAACAGCCGCTTAAACAAGCCACCATCTCACCAATCTCTAAACCCCGGAGTCCTAGAGACTTTACAAAACCGCTTGCGCGCGGGAATCGCCCGGGGGAAACTCATCGCCAGTGCCACCTTCCCGGCACGGATCCGGAGATACAATCCACTTGCCGAGGCGACTTTGGGTCAAGTCACTTTCGTCATCCTGTATGCGGCGTTTGTTGCGGGGTTGCTTTCGTATCGGGTTGTTAAGCATGATGCGACTTATGCAGAGCGGATTGGGTTCCGGGGCGCTTTGGTTGCTACGCCGCAGATGCCGTTGGTTTATCTACTTGCCACGAGAATTCAGATTCCGGGGTTGAGATATGTCCTTGGTGGATCATATAGAGATTTGATTTGGTTCCATAAGTGGGTTGCGAGGGTCTTTATCGGGTCCGTTTCGGTACATGGGATTGCCTTCTTCGTGCAGTGGGCGCCGCAAAATTTCTTTTGGACGGAATTGGAGGTTGTCCCATATGTCAAGTATGGTATCTATGCATGGGGAGTCATGCTAGTTACTTTGATCTCGACAATTGCTTTGGCGCGGAAAGCTTCATATGAGTTTTTCGTTGTACAACATACTATTGCGTCATTCTTGACGTTATATTTCGCCTGGCTGCATGTCCCAGGGCATCATCGGAGGAATATCGATTTCATTGTAGGCATGGTAGCCTTGGATTGGACATCACGGATTATTTCGGCTCTGTATTTGAATTTAAGTTGGAATACGGTTTCCGGGAATTGTACGGGGAATCATCTTGGATATAAAATGACGTTGGAAACCGTGGGTAAGGAAATGGTCGTTGTCACGGTCCATAACGCTCGTTTCTCATACTCGGCTGGACAATCCGTTGAACTATGGATTCCAAAACTTGGCGCCGAATCGCCTCATCCATTCACTATACTTCCGGCGGTCAAGTCTATACATGCTTGCCAATGCAATCATGTCCAATTGGCTCTTAAAACAAAGAATGGATTCACGGCTAAGCTTCAAAAACTCGCTCAAGATACGCAGAGTTTCGGGGGTCGGGCTGTTACTGGTTTCTTGTTTAATAAGGATGGACGGGTTCCTCGGGTTCAAGATAAGGAGATTGTTGTTCTGGTGTCAAGTTCAACGGGCGCCTCGTTCACATCGGCTATTGCGGAGAAGATCCTTAGTCAGCCGGAATCTCAAGTTCGGAATATCCATGTTTTGTTAATAGGAAGAGTCACTGGGACGTTGGAGTATTATCGGTCTCGTATCCAGGGTGCTGTTGAGAGAGCTTTGAATCCCTCGATTGCCGTGTATATCCATCTTTCGACAACGGGCCAAGGATATAAAACTATTGGTGACGCGGTGGTAGACTCCGAAGAAGCCCCGCTTACAACACCTGAAATCGAACTCCACGCAATCGGTTCAGACTCGGAATCCGACTCGGAAGAAGAAATCGAAGATGCTACGAAACCAAAGCCACATACCAAGGCACCACCTGAATCTCTCAAGCTACGACCTTTAGATTCTCCTACTACGTTATACTCCCCAGGCACCCCATATACACCCTACACCGCCACCTCCACCGTATTCTCCCCCGCCTCTCCAGGCTTCGACAAACACGACGTTGAAAACCGCGGGTCTGGAGAGACGGATAGAAGTTCCATGTCTCTCGATGAACTAGACCACCAAGTCCATGGAATCTGTGAGGTCACGGAGTCTTCGGGTCGTCCGGATATCGCGGGGTATATTAATGCGGCGGTTGATGGGCCGTTTTCGGCGGCTGTGGCGGTTTGTGGAGGGGGGGAGTTGGCGGCGGAGGTTAGGAGGGCGGTTGCGAGGGTTGATGGGGTTAGAGCTGGGCAAGGCGGAGAGGGTTGTTTGTTATATGTTGAGAGTTTTACGGAGGGGGGTTAGATTTGGTTTTGTAGCATTGTTGAGAGGGTCACAGTTACTCACGACTTGCCTTTGAGGTAATATATGTTTACTTTTTTCGTATATATTTTTATATGTCCATGGCTTCTTAATGCATGTCACAAACACCAGTGCGTCAGATCGTCATCTTGACATGTTGTTTAAATAAAGTGTGCATACAGATTAATCAAATTAAGGCTAATATAAACAAACGAGTGACTGTCCCCCATGACAAGTACCACTATTTGCAAACCCGGGTATTCTTCTTCTCTCTTGATCTACAAGAGTTCTCTCCCCCCCCCNCCCCCATTACCAATCATACAATTCTTTTCTTCAATTCTATCTACAGCAAGTAAGCAGCAGCAGCCATCAAAGCAGCCGAACCAATCGACGCGGTAACATGGCCAGCAGCACCGGTAGCGGAGCTTGAAGAAGCGGAAGCGGTCGAGGTTGGGGTCGAGGTGCTGTTGGAGGAAGTCGAGTTACTGCCAGCAAGGACGGCGCCAGAGGGAAGGGTCGACCATTCGGCGGAAGTGCCGGAGGAGTTGGTGCAAACGGAGGGGGTATCGGCGGCGTCTCCGGATGTGAAGGTTACAGCGACACACTAGACGGGTTAGTTAACTTATTCTATCTGTATGGTACCAAAGAAATCGGTTACATACCTGGTACAAAGAACCATCAGTAGCAGCCTGCGAAACCTGCACAACACCATCCTGACCCGCCCAAGCCGCAGGTCCAGGGATATTAGGAAGGCAGAACGTGCCAACACCACTCTGCGTCACGGGAGCCACGAGGTACTGGAAGTCATCAGTGTTCGACAACAAGGCAGCCTTGAAGGTCCAGGTGGAGGCAGCGTGAGTAGTCAAAATGGTAAATGAACGACCACCGGCGGGGAAGTCGGTGACGTTGGTGCGCGAGGTGACGTCGAAACCACCGCAGGGATCCTCGGATTCATTGTCGTCGTCGAAGCCGATGGACCCGGGATCGGTGAGGGTGAAGTGGGCGGCGGCGGTGGCGGCGAAGAGGAGGGGAGTTGTGAATTTCATTTTTGGTGGGATTGGATGGATTGGGTTGGTTGTGGATGGGATTTACATGGCAAATGGTGGGACGAGCCCGCTTTATATAGATAATCATGCTCCTACAAGTCATCAAAGATCATCCATCTTTCATGCCGGAACTAACCCGCCCCGACCGTCACATCATACCAGAAACCTTCTCAAAGGGGCCAAATTCCTAATTAACCCGCTCAATGTATCATCGGTCCCCGCCATCAGTAACATCCTTCTATCCTTCGACGGCACGGTTCTCCAATATCTTGCTCATACAAAAAACGGTGTTCTGGCCCTCGCCAGTGCGGAATCCAAATGGCTATGAACCTGAGTTGGGCAATCAACGTGGACGTGGCAGGTGGGAAACTTGCTCAAATGTTCTCATGGTTTGGGTATATTTCCTATTTGGGATGCGGACAGACTGTTGTTGGGCCAGGGGGTGTTCTTGATGGCTCTTGATTTTGAGTTCCGGGCCGGCGTGGTTCTGGATTAGTTCGGGCTGGATTTGAGCATGTTTCGTTGTTCGTAGGTTAGAGTTATTGGTGACATAATGATTGTGTGTTTGTATGTATAGTTGCTCGGTGTACATATATCATCTGCATGTGACATGTTTGCTCTGGTTTAGTATGTCGAGTTCACTACTCTTATCATGTCGTACTACAATCTCCGTCCTACATGTCTGTCTCAATAAATATAGATTTGTATTTACTCAATTCGTCCATCGGCTATATTTACCCAAAAGTACAATATCATCAAACATTGGTTTGGCTCTTCTAATGGTGGGATACACCGATTCCTTACATACATTTGCCCTCGCACATAATGCGACTAACCCGACTTAACCCTACCATTTGTCAATCAATCCATGTTCCTGAAATAGTATGTGTGTAAGCTTATTTCCATTGCGAGGATCGACGTAGGCACTGAACAGTTCTGTTCCTGTAAACCCACGGACCAAGCCTCTCAAGATACGACGGTGATGTCACCAATCAGCCTTGAGATTGTAGTATCATTTGATAAAAATACATACTAAATCAAGGCAGAAGGAAGGCTTGTACGCGCCCTGAATTGGGCGAAACAAAAGGACCAGCTGGCTTGTCATGAACCTGACTTTTTTAATGGCTGGAACTGGTGGAGGGTGGTGGGAGGGCACCCATTAAGAAATGCCTGGCTTGGTTTTGATAAAGTGGCTGTACAACACGCCGTGAGGATGACGCACATGTGTACATATGTGAGACGTGATAATTTGGGGCCCGGATTTACTATTATACTATCTATAATCTGAGGCAACAACATAGTATTGTAACTTCCTCAGTAAGACAAGTTGGAGATATATATTGTCGATACCCTTGGGTAGATCATTGTTGACGACTTTTTCTTTTCTTCACTCCCCTGCATCTGATCACGAATCTTTGTTTTCTACCGCATTCTATATACCTGGGTTCATCAGCGCGCTTTTGGCTTATTAAGAAGCTGCTTACACACGTGATAACCAACTGAAATCCTGAAATCTGACGTCATGGAAGTCCCTGTGGACTCTCACTCCCTTTTATCATGTGGATTTGAATTGAAATTCCTTGTGGCATGTAATTTCAATAATTCCATCGACTCATCAACCAATGCACCGACTCCCCCTGCCGAAAATACAGACATAATAAACCTCGTGAACAACAACGAGACACAATCCACGCCACAACCAATTCTCTTGACACCAACTCGTTCAAATAACCAGACATGTCATACGCCTCCGACGCCCCCGGAAGCTACCCAACAGCCCACCCGTCGGTCCTTCTTCAACAGAAGAGTCCCCCGCCAAGAAAATACCACCACAGTGACGGGAAGTTCTCCTGACACCACCGGTGCAAATAACCTTGTTTTACCTGTGCAGACCCTCAAACCGATGGAGACCACGACAACCGATGGGCAGCTGCAGGAACAGGCTTACCGCATTTTAGCAGAGACGATTTCTGGCGTTGACGGACAAATGGCTGTTGCTTTGGGAGACTTGGAAGAGAGAGGACTCACGGATTCGGAGTATTGGAGGACAGGATGGATTGTTAAGAAGGCGAATTCGGCGGAGATTGTGAAAGGGGAAGTTGAGAATGTTGAGAGGAGATTCCCGGGGTCGTTTTGGGTGCCTGTGGAGGTTACTTCGCCTATTTTCAAGGTGGAGGAATATCGACAGACTACCGAACATGTTCAAGGTGTTCTACGGGCTATTCGGCAAAAACNTGCAAATAACCTTGTTTTACCTGTGCAGACCCTCAGACCGATGGAGACCACGACAACCGATGGACAGCTGCAGGAACAGGCTTACCGCATTTTAGCAGAGACGATTTCTGGCGTTGAAGGACAAATGGCTGTTGCTTTGGGAGACTTGGAAGAGAGAGGACTTACGGATTCGGAGTATTGGAGGACAGGATGGATTGTTAAGAAGGCGAATTCGGCGGAGATTGTGAAAGGGGAGGTTGAGCACGTTGAGAGGAGATTCCCGGGGTCGTTTTGGGTGCCTGTGGAGGTTACTTCGCCTATTTTCAAGGTGGAGGAATATCGACAGACTACCGAACATGTTCAAGGTGTTCTACGGGCTATTCGGCAAAAACATATTGCCGTTGCTAACCATACATGTGATGTGCATGTACATCTTGGGCGAATGGACGGTCGAGCGTTTTCACTTGAGAATCTCAAGAGATTGGCAGTGTTACTGTGGCTCACGGAAGATGCACTAAGAAGTGTGAGAGATCCGACTTCGAAAAACTTTGATAATGTATATACGTGGGGAGCTCCAGTAACTATNCACAGATGACTAGCGCGTTGAGATCCATTCTTTCAGTCAAGTCTCACCGGGAATTGGGTCTGTTGCTATCGGGACCGGAGAAACAATATCGGAGATTGGGTATGAACTTTAGTGCTTTTGGATTGGAGGATGAAAGATCGGGGAAGAATCCACGGACAGTGGAATTGCGAGTTCTAGAGGGTACTGTTGATGGTATGATTGTTGCTGAATGGATTGAGTTGCTTGGGAAGTTGATAGAGAAGGCTGTTGAAGAAGATGATGAAGGCGGGTTCTTAGAATTTGCCATTGAGATGATGAGGTTACACACCAAGGAGCCGAGTGAACAGTTGCGAGATATCAAGATGGCGTTGGGTGTATTGTAGATGATAATAACCGATTAACTCGAAGAGCAAGTCGGACACGTTTGAATATCACCTGATTCTTGACCCTCATAAACTTCGCAAACGTCCCTATCATCATTGTCTGTACACATCAACTCCTCAGGGATACAAACACACTCCTCCGCACAGAAACTCACGGGCCCGCAACAACCACTATAATGAGCCCGACACCAATCATCCACAGCCCGACAACTGCATACATGAGTACGCCCCTTATAACAACAATCATCCTGCACAAGTAAATTAGGAATCGTCCCTGAGGAGGCAGGACAGCTTGGCCGGGGAGAAAGAGGACTAGAATCGGGACATTGCGGGGGAAGAAGATGCGATCTATGAAGAGGACGTTGAGATGCAAGAGATAGGGTGATTAGTGTGAATAGGGTAAACTAGGTATATATTGTTAGAGGATTCAACAAGTGACCAACACCAATCAGAAGGAATAACTTACAAGTTGGGAATGCATTTTGATTATGTATGTATGTAGAATCTAAGAGAAGTGAAAAAAAAAACATGTTTACAAGAAGTGTAAAACAAAGTCAGATACCCGCGTTTTTATCATGAACCAGCCACACCTCCCTGATCGTCCCCTTCCCATCCAAATTTGCAATAAACCTAGTTCCAAGCCAANATATATTGTTAGAGGATTCAACAAGTGACCAACACTAATCAGAAGGAATAACTTACAAGTTGGGAATGCATTTTGATTATCTATGTATGTATATAGAATCTAAGAGAAGTGAAAAAAAAACATGTTTACAAGAAGTGTAAAACAAAGTCAGATACCCGCGTTTTTATCATGAACCAGCCACACCTCCCTGATCGTCCCCTTCCCATCCAAATTTGCAATAAACCTAGTTCCAAGCCAAAAAAACAATCCATATCGCCAGAACCACAATCCAAGGGCCCCATCCCTAGTTTGTTCTAACCACACACAACCACATAATCCGTCTCACTCTTGCCGAACCGTAACACATCCTTATGGCGTACTTCAACATAACAACTCTTTGGGATCTTTTCCCCATTGAGAAGAGTCCCATTGCCACTGTCTAGATCAATGACATACAACCCCACCTTCTTCCAGCGCTCTCCAAATTCATCTTTCCCTTGACGTTCGCGGAATTGTAATACGGCGTGTTGTCCACTAACACTACCGCTTCGTAAAGGGTAATCCACCACCTTCTTCTCTCTACCAAAGAGCCACGAACTGCGGATTCCAAGGGGAATTGTATCTTCCGATTCCCCTCCTCTAAACACGAATAACTTCCACTTATCAGCGTCCCGTCCCGTCGGTTTACACGCTTCTTGCGGCTCGCTATATTTCAATCTAATCACCGACCCATCCGCCTGTTTCACCGAATTACTCTCCGCCGCAAGAAGTCCCGTCGGGTAATAATTTGGCTTTTCGATTTCCACGGGGACATCCTGTCCGGTAGTCACCGCCCACGAAGACTGCTGTGACGGTAACGGGGCACGATTCCGTCTTGTAAGCTCTCTATCTCGATCTCGTGACTCTCCCCGTCTACGACCTGTAGAACGGGAACGGGAACGCCGAGTCCTTTTGGAGGATTTCTCACGGTCACGTCCTGTTGAACGGGATCGTGAGCGATTAGAGGAACGGTGGGATCGTCCGGTTGTGCGGGGTGGTGTAGGTGAACGAGAGTGTCGCCGACGGGACTCTTTATGGGATGAACGGTTGTGGTCGCGAGATCTATTTCTGTCGCGGGATGATGTGCGGTGACGGTCTTTGTCGCGGGGTGGATCAGGTGAGGTCATTTTGGTGGGTGTCAGATGATTAATGAAATGCGATTAAAAATTGGTGGATTACGTCGTTTGAGGTGTCGCAAATAATAGCCTTGTGCGGGTTTTCTATTACACAGGTCCCTGGTCAAGTCAGTCGCATAGGGTTGCGATTTAACCAAAACAAGTTCAAATCACTACATAAAAGCATAATAGCACAAAACAACGAAATTCATCTAAGAATCTAGGATATCATCATCTCGCTTCAACATAATGCAAAGAACGTAAAATACAAAAAAAAGTGCAACGCCCGCAGAAAGCAGCAAAGAAACAACCAACAGCATAAACAAAAAGACTATTTCCAAGGACAGAAGTAAAGAAAAAGGTTCAAACATTACGTAGACACAGCTTAGGCCAGTGCAAATTCGGCAATCTCACCCATCTCAGTCTTGGTGTCAGATCCGACGACGTAGGAAAGTCTCCAGCGGAGTTTGACAGACTCGACTTTAGATGAACGGTCACCAGCTTTCCAAACTTGTACGACTTGGTGGATACCGTCTTTGGCGTATGGTGAGAGGTCACGGCCGGTTTGTGGCTGGAGAGCAAGTTCGAAACCCTGCGATATATTGTTAGTACATGATGTCATAAGTGCTACGTCGTTGAAAAAAAGACGTACCTTGGTAACAGCCAATTGGAAGTGCAGTTGGGACACAGGAAGACCACTAGTGTTGCTAAAGTTGAACTTCATCAAAATCGGAATCGCGGGGTTTCCTCTCTTGGCAATCATATCGATCTTGACTGCCGTGTTGCTGATGGTATCAGTGACCTCCTTAGGTAGTGTGGGAGTTTCCGGAAGGGCGGATGAGAAAGCCCACTCATCGTCATCAGCAGACGCAGTCGGAGCGGGAGCCGGTGTGGCCTGGGAAACGGGGGTTGCCGAACCGGATAGACCGGCAAGTGCACTGAAGGGATCGTTTGCGACTGGGATAGCCGGGGAAGGGGCCTTGGCGTAGTTTGGACCGGGCGAGGTAGGATGTTGACCCGCGACATTGCTATGGGTCATGGAAGACAGGAGAGTAGGACCGGGAATATTGGAATTAGCTCCGAACCCAAGAGAGATGCCACCAAAAGGAGCGGTACTTGAAGAAGACTCGCCAATGGATAATCCCAACAAATCATTCTCGAGTGAGCTCCCCGACGCCGCTGGAGCTTTTCGTGGTTGAGCCGCAGCAGCAACTGGAGCAGGTTCCGCACAATCGCCACCAAAGTCAATTAATGACAGTTCGGCAGCAGCACTAGTCTTAGCCGGAGCCTTCCCTGAAGACGCTTGTTGAACATGTTCCCCACTAGCGATATTCTGCGCCCCTTCCAAATCACCCTTCTTCATAAGCTTATACCGTTCCACTGTGCGATGGATATTGTCGTTGATTTCCAGCAACCTAGCCACGGCATCATGATCTTCCGACTCTTCCTCGCACATCTTTTGGATCTTGGGCTGCGCACTTTGGAGGGCTGCAGCTAGCTCTGAGAAGACATCGCCTTCTACCATCTTATCACCTTGCTTGAAAGCAGCTAGACGTTCCTCCAGGAGACGCGCCTTGGCTTGGATTTTGCCTACTTCTTCGGCTGCTTTGGCGCGGTAGTCGGTTTTGGAACGGGTGTCGAAACCTGTCATAACCTTCATGAGACGATTGGCTTCTTGTAGGTCGGCCGGGGTGCCTCGGCGGATGAGTTCTTGTAGTTTGGCAGATTGCGCTTCTCTTTCTTCCTCCTCCATTTCCTCGGCTGATTTGAGATTCTACATGTTGCTGTTGTCAGTTCCACTCTATACTTTCAAATTCATCAACTTTACGTACATCACTAGGGTTTAATACGGCAGCGTCTTCACGGCGGACCTCGGGGAAGCTGTATCCTTTGTAACTCAACAAGCGGTGCATATCCCGAATGAAACCCAAATCATCTTTGTATCTACTAGTTTCGCAGATAGTACCCCGCCATTCCTCAATAGCCTCCAAGATCTTCATTTGCACCTTAGACGTGCGCAATGGTGGGCGCTCCGGGAACCGGCGCACCAAGTCATTCAAGAATTCCTTGGTGCTGATTTGAAGATGGAAGGCATAGCCGCAGTTCTTGACGCAGATATCGAGCAAGTTCAACGCCAGCAATGCCACCGTGGGGTTCCGGTTATTGATGAACCCGACAATTGCGATGGCGGCTTCGCGCGGGGCATTGCCCTTCTTGGAGTTAATTATATCGACAATTTCAAGGTTGAGAGCGAGATTCGGCTCAAAGTTCTCAGGACTGCAAGCAGCCTGGAGATATCTTTGAAGTTGAGACATGGCTGCTGTTATGAGAGTTTTGTCAAATATGGTACGCCGTGTATTGATATGTAAGTCGTCTGTTTTGCGAGATGCGAATTTAGCTCGGAATGGCCAGTGTAAGTGGTGCGTAGGTTGAGACTTTCGTCGGATGTCGGGGGAGGTCGCGGGAGCCGCTAGAGAGCCATCACTGGTAAAAGATTGGATATTAGGAAATTGTGGAGTTATTTGCGGGACTGTCAAAGTGTGATTCACTAGACAGACGACAAGTCGATACGCGGACGTTGTGATAATGGAACAAACCACCTTTCATACTAGGCGCTACATGCATCAATAGCTGGCCTAGCTATCTCAAGCCTATGGCAAGTGGAACCAGTGACATGTGTGGCGCACGTCCTGATTTAGGTGTGGCGTAGAGGACAAAGTGTGGCGTAATAAGAAAATGTTAATTCTGGTAAGAGACTATCGTGATTACCAAGTAGGGAAATCAGATTATAATGATGTAGAGTGAAGTAGCAGTCTTGCGTCATAATCTCCATATTTTATTTCGTTGACTGTCAAGCAATTGGCCGTTGACTCTACCTCTTTCGCAAAGTCAAACCACCACATTCACGTCATAACTGCACATAGCGGGGCACAGCTGCAAGCACTTCCTTTCTTATAACTCACCCCTGCCATCATATTTTCAATCACCTCTCAACCACAACTAACATGGTTCGGCACAAGAAAGAAAACTACCGCGGCAAGAAGTCCCACGGCCCTCCCCGTCCCCGTGCCGGAAATGACTCAGCCGGTCCCTCTGCTTCCCTGCCCTTCAAGGCCGCCTGCTGGGATCTTGGCCACTGTGACCCGAAGCGGTGCTCCGGCAAGCGTCTAATGAAGGGTGGCTTGATGCGGGAACTTCACATTGGGCAGCGCTTTGCGGGTGTTATTATCACGCCTAATGGCAAGAAGACCCTTTCGCCGGCTGATGGGCCGCTTTTGGAACAGTATGGGTGTGCCGTTGTGGAGGCTTCGTGGGCTCGTATGGCGGAGATTCAATGGAACCGGGTTGGTGGAAAGTGTGAGCGGTTACTTCCGTATTTGGTTGCTGCGAATACAGTAAACTACGGGAAACCGTGGAGACTTAACTGTGCCGAGGCCGTAGCCGCTGCATTTGCTATTTGTGGTCACATGGACTGGGCCGCGACCATCTTAGAGCCATTTTCATATGGCGAGGCATTCCTTGAAATCAACGAGACTATCTTGAAAAGATATGCTGCTTGTGCTGATGAAGCTGAGATCAAGGTTGTTCAGGATGAATGGATGGCCAAGTTAGAGCGGGAATATCAGGAGTCTAGACAAGAAGAAGATATGTGGACTTCTGGTAATACGAACCACCGGGCCCCTGTTGATTCTGAGGAGGAGGAAGATGACTCTGAGGACGGTTCCGAGGACGACGACGATGAAGCAGCCCATTCAGATTCTGGTAGTGTCGATGGTATCTACCTTGGCAAGAAGCCTGAACCCGCACTCACCGGACCCCCTAAGGAGAAAAAGAGAGACCAATACGGAATCTCCGAGTCCGAATCCGAAGAATCCGACGACGAAGCCATGATGGCCGAGATCCGCCGGAAAGTCCTCGCCTCAAAGTCTTTCAAAGACGCTCCCGCCAAGAACGTCGTTGGCCCCATCAATGATGCTGTCTACGGAGACCAAAGATCTGACAAGACCCATTTGGCCGTGAGACCTCAGCCTCAACGGTTCCAGGTGGATCATGACTTTGAGCGGGATTCGGATAATGTGGATAGTGATGACGATGAAGATGGGGATGAAGATGACCATGACGACTTTGATCGGATTATGGAGGCTACTCCCGTTACGGATAGAGTTGGCTTGAGAAGGTTGGAGAAGGATCGGAAGGCCGAGAGAATTAGCAAGGTTACTTTCTCTTCGAATGTGATGCCAGCGCCGGGGAGGGGATGAGATAGATTACAGTCGGAGTGGAACTCGACAGTACAACAAAATGGGCTTATGAATTGAATAAAGAAATGATTTCAAAATCTGAATTTTGCCAAGAGTATATGGCTGGGTAATTTACAAAAGATACTAATGCTACACAAAATCGTACAAATATGGCCTTCTAGTTCTACCCCTAAACTAACTTTCTCTGTAGGCGGATTTCCTGCACCGTCTGGATGATATCACCTTGTTGGAAATCATCGTAATCAACCATACTAATACCACACTCCGTACCAACTCTCATCTCCGTAACATCCTTCTTGACGTGCTTCAACTCATTCATCTTACCCAAGAAGAGCTGTTCCTTCTTACGTATGACTCTGACCATATCATTCTTCTTGATAGTTCCGTTACGGACCTTGCAACCAGCAATGTTACGGAATACTCTCTTGCTAACGTTGATGGCGAAGACCTGCTGGACTTCAGCTTCACCAATGACCTTGTAAGTAGTGTCGAAACCCATGTTTTCTCCCATGAGGCTGCGTACGTCATCAGCGACGGTGTAAATGACACTGTGTTCGATGATGTTGACATTGGCGTCACTAGCCATACGTTTGATAGTACCCGTGAGTTGGTTGTTAAAAGAAATAATAACACTGCCAGTGGCTGCGGCATACTCGACATCAGATTCGGTGACGTTTCCAGCCGCCTGTCTGAGAACCTTGGACTGTACCTCCTGGTTACCAATCTGCGTGATAATTCCAACAACAGCTTCGACAGAGCCAACCACGTCACCCCTGACGATGAAATTGACAACCTTGGGGCCAGTTTCCTTGGGAGCGTCAGCATTCTCATCAGTGGCCTTTTTAGCCTCTTCCGCTGCTTCTCGGTTCTTTCTTTCACGCTCTTGGGCGGCAATCTCAGCTTGATCAGCTTCACGCTCTGCCATTTCGATGCGGTACTCGGCAGCTATCCGAGCCTTCCCTTCATCTTCGGCCTGAATCATCTGGTCACCAGCCTGGGGCAGATCTCTCCAACCCAGAACTTCAACTGGAGTACCAGGAGGAGCCTCTTTAATTGATCGGCCATTCTCATCGCGAAGAGCACGGATACGAGCCCAAACCTTACCGGCGACAATGCTGTCACCAACACGGAGAGTACCACGCTTGACAAGCACGGTAGCCGCTTTACCGAGGGCCTTGACGTTGGCTTCAAGCACCCAACCTTCAGCCATACCATCAGGTTCAGCACGCATATCGAGAATCTCAGCAAGAGTCAGAATGTTCTCCTCGAGGTCTTCCATGCCTAAACCGGTCTTTCCACTGACAGAAACCACTTGGATATCACCACCATAGTCCTCAATTTCAACGCCGTGTTTCGCCAATTCACTCTTCACAAATTCTATACGAGCCTCAGGCTTATCGGCCTTGGTGATAGCAACAATGATGGGTGCTTTAGCAGCACGAGCGTGTTTCAACGCCTCTATGGTCTGAGGCATGATACCGTCGTCGGCGGCTACAACAAGAACCACGATATCAGTGGCGTTGGCACCACGCTGGCGCATGGAAAGGAAGGCAGCGTGACCAGGTGTATCAAGGAAGGTGATTTGCTTCCCATTTTGCATTTTGACAATAAAGGCACCGATGTGTTGGGTGATTCCACCGTGCTCCTGGGCAGCAACAGAAGACTTGCGCAGGTAGTCAAGTAGAGTAGTTTTTCCGTGATCAACGTGTCCCATGATAGTGACAACGGGTGGTCTGGCAGGCAGAAGCGATGGATCCTCTGGAGGTGGTCTTGGACGGACATCACGAGCATGCCCATCGTCGACAGTAGCTTCCAGTCCAAACTCTTGGGCAATGAGTGAAGCTGTCTCGCCAGTCATGACAGTGTCTTCAGTCATGTCTTCAAATCCATACTCAAGCAGGATCTCCAAGAACTCTTCAATCTTGACATTCAACGATTGTGACAGAGCCCCAACGCTGATGAACTCGGGCAAGAAGATGGACTTTGGTCGGGCAGCAGCAGCTTCCTTCTCGGCCTGTTTGAGAGCCTCCTTCTCTAATTTCCGAGCGGCCTTTTCTTGTCTCTTGCGTTCGAGGCGCTCTTCTTGTTCTCTGGTCCAATCAGGAGCGTCTAGGTCCTCATCATTATGACGGGATGGGCGGCCCTTACGGTCATAACCGGAATCACGATTCTTCTTGTCGCGCTTGTCCTTCTTCTTGGGACGGCGCTCATCTACAGATTCTTCCTCTTCTTCCTCTACGGCTTTCTTGTCTTTGTCGTGACGACCGTGTTTCTTTGGAGTAGGGTACTCATTGTCGATTATATCACCATCGGCAGAAATCATCAGTTGAGGAGTTGGCGCACTAACTGTCTCATCGATCAAAGTTTCGGGGGTAACTTCCTTGCTTTGTCTATCCTTGATTCCCTGTTCCTTTGAAGCCTCGTTTGGCTGCCAGCGGCCATCCTGTGTTCCTTGGTTGATTGGATTTCTCCAGCGAGCTTCAGCCTCAGTTCCTTGGCCAGCCTGGTGTCGTCTACGAAGTGGGCCGCCAAATTTGGAATTGTCGGCTGCAGTCTGCGTATTCTGGATCTGATGAGGGTGATCGCTAGGTGGAGTAGACTGGGTCTTGTGCAAAAGGTTGTCAAACTTTGACAGCCGTTCCTTGCTATCCATATTGCGCGCTCTACCGGCAGCTGTGCGGACCATGCTCTTAAATCTACTTTGATCATCTAATCCGTCTAGTTTAAACTCGGTAGACGTTGGCATCGTAGAGGCTGGCTCTGATGGCTTCTCTTGCTTCACCTGCTCCGTAATCAAATCTTGTTGGGCTTTTCTTTGCCATGGTAACAAAAACTCATCTGATGGTTTGGGCTGGCGAATGTTGAAAGTAGGGCGGGATGGAGGTGTCGATTTGGAAACCTTAGGCGTTTGGGGAATAGATGATATAAGGGAATCTTGAAGGTAGGCGGAAGTAAAATCCTCTGGCGTTTGAGAGCTAGGGGATGTTGAGGGGGCTGCTGGTTCAACGGGAGACTCAAAACTATTCAGCAATGGGTTCAACAGCTCTTGGCTTTCAGGCTGGCGAATCTTGAAGGTGGGCTTGGAAGACGTGTTCAATTTGGATGGCTTTGGGTCTAATTTCGATGAAAGCTCAAATGGGTTCAACAGCTCTTGATTTCCTGGCTGGCGGATTTTGAAAACAGGTTTCTGTGCTGGTGGGGTGTCGACAATCGGTTGGGGAACACTGTCTTCTTGCTTCTTGATTCTGCTGGCTTCATCAGCTTCGGCCTTCTCCTTAGCAAGTCTCTCGGCTTCAGCTTTCTCTTGAGCCAACTTCTCAGCTTCAGCTTTCTGCTTAGCAAGTCTCTCTGCTTCGGCTTTCTCTTGAACAAGTCTCTCGAATTCAGCCTTCTCTTGAGCTAACTTTTCAGCCTCAGCTTTCCGCTTAGCAAGCTTCTCGGCCTCAACCCTTTCTCTAGCAAGTCTCTCGAATTCGGCTTTCTCCCTAGCAAGCCTCTCGGCTTCTTCTTTCTCTTTGGCGATTCTCTCAGCTTCGGCTTTCTCCTTAGCCAATCTTTNCCAACTTCTCAGCTTCAGCTTTCTGCTTAGCAAGTCTCTCTGCTTCGGCTTTCTCTTGAACAAGTCTCTCGAATTCAGCCTTCTCTTGAGCTAACTTTTCAGCCTCAGCCTTCCGCTTAGCGAGCTTCTCGGCCTCAACCCTTTCTCTAGCAAGTCTCTCGAATTCGGCTTTCTCCCTAGCAAGCCTCTCGGCTTCTTCTTTCTCTTTGGCGATTCTCTCAGCTTCGGCTTTCTCCTTAGCCAATCTTTCGGCCTCAGCCTTCTCCTTAGCAAGCCTCTCGGCTTCTTCTTTCTCTTTGGCGATTCTCTCAGCTTCGGCCTTTTCCTTTGCGAGTCTCTCGGCTTCGGCTTTCTTGGCAGCGGCGATACGGGCGTTCGCGGCAGCAATATGTGGTGGTAGAATCTCTTCGAAATCCATAACCTGTTTGATTGCGAATCGAGGTTTGAATTGACCTGGTTTTGGGCTAGAAGAGACCGGGCTCGAAGGAAGGTCTTGTTTGGGTTCACTCTTGGGAAGCTCTTGAACAGGGGGTTTTGGTATTGGTTGAGGCTGTTCAATGGGTGCAGTGGTTGCGGTAGATTCAGCCTTCTGGGCAGCTTCTTGAGCGGCCTGTTGAGCGGCCTGTTGAGCAGCCTGTTGAGCAGCCAACTCCTTTTCTTCTTTCGCACGCTTGGCAGCAAGTTCTTCAGCAGCTCTAGCTTCCTGGACAAGTTGAGCGGCCCTTTCCTTTTCTTCTATCACGCGCTTAGCAGCAAGCTCTTTAGCAGCTCGAGCTTCCTGGGCACGTTGAGCAGCCAATTCCTTCGCAACCCGGACAGCTTCTGCCCTCTGAGTAGCAAGTTCCTGGGCAGCCTGTAACTCCCGCGCTTTTTCGGCTAGACGATCCCGTGCTGCTTTCTCATGTGGGAGAAGAAACTCCTCTTCTGGTGGCGCATTGGTACGAATCGTGAAGGCGGGCTTGGCGAAGTTTGCAGCACCGGGGATAGAAAATCGGCCCGGCGCATTCGGGCCTGTCGGGGCTTTGGCTCCGGGAATCCCGGTGAACTTTGGCGGCGTATTTGGTGATTTGGGTGCAGACTTTGATTCATCTTGTGTTTGTGGTTCCGCTTCGTGGTCGGGTCCTAGGCCGGTCGAATAGAATTTTGTTGGTGACAAGCGGGGGTTCTGATGTCTGGATTGGATTTGAGACGCTCTCCAGAGTTGGAACTGCCGGGCTGCCCCATGCTGGTGCTTTATGGGAGTCAGTTTTGGAGGAATGCATTATGTTAGACACATTGTTAAATACCTTAGAGAAACTGCTTCTCAACATGCTTCTTTCACTTCCAGATCCCACTCAAGATGGAAGATATGAGCGGACATCACATTTTAAATTCAACCTTTTAAACAGCCCATTTGAGCGTAGCCCAATTAGTCGCTGCAAGTAATCTACAAAATCTTAGTGTCGGCTAAACATCGGGATTTCAATCATCTACGTTTTAATAAAGCTTGTCATCCGTGACGTCACAAACATTTTAGATTCTTACAAACAAGACAAGGCGCTTCTAACAATACTCCAATTCCTCATATTTCTATCCATTGGCTGTCGATTTTGAACAGTCATTACGTTATAAATCTTCTCGTGCCGTGGATGTCATACCAGCTAGTTAACCCTGTTATGTGTCATGCAACCCTTGTGATGATCCGCGCCAACTGGACGTCATTTGGTTCTTGGCGTCCAAATTGCTGCGACGGGTGTTCCTTCCCCGTATAATGGCGATCTCAAGCTACGTATGTTTTTGCACCCATACGTATCATGTACATACATATGTGAAATACTGTGCTGTGTGACTTGGAAATGCTGCCTAACAAACCACAAATAATGTATTCGTGACATTTCGGTATTGTCGGTAGATATTGTGCATAAACTTGTAATCCCCATCCCCGCCTTCCTCCATCGTTTGTGCCGCTGGGGGATATGACAGTCGATTTTCAATCCAAGACAGTTCGAGACAACTGACATGCAAATACCGACGTATGAGCCAAGAACACCAACATCATAGAATACATATGGTAGCTACCATGAGGGGCATGATACAGCTGCCGGATGTATTATTCAATCAAAGCCGTAATACATAAATATAGACATGTCCGTAGATTTACGTCATTGGGCACAAATCAGCAGCTTGTCCGGGTAGCCCAACGAAGTGACCGCCTTGACGTCTGCAAAATCCTATTGGTGATTCTGGGCCGAATCGTGCAGCTGACCACGACCACCTGACAATAAGGCATTTGCGCCCTTGTACCATTTATCAGACACGCCATATCATATAGTGGCAGTGGGATTTTCAATATTTAAGCAATTCACTTTTACATATATTTGTTTGTCGCAACATTCTTCATCCAGACATCAACTTAAAGATTGGAAGGTTTACAACCCATGGATAGTTCGATCAATTTGTCCGTTTTCGTATCCCAGCAACGCCATCTTAATCACTAGTTTACACGTCTTAGCGGCACGACTTACCCCAGGCCCGTGAGTTTTCTACCCGTCAATATGGACCTGCCTCTTGTCCCGAACACAGTCCCTTTAGCAAACCAGTTTGATACTCCTGCAGACTCTGCTATATCCGTATCGCTGTCCCATATACAAAAATCGACATTCAACCACTACTTTCGGACCCAAAGTTCCTCCACTTCCCCCAACAAGCTACTGTTAGCAGCCAAATCACCGCGTCCTGGTGCCCCCACAAGCATCGATCTTCCTCCTACCTATTCTACTTCGTCTTGGTTCGAAAATAACTCGCCATTTTACTACTGCTCGGCAAAGTCTACGGATAGTGACGACCGAAGCTCTTTCTTTGACGAGGTATTCGACGGCACTTTGTCCCCTCAAGTTGAACCCGATTTCGTCGATTCCCCATTTCTTGGAACCTTACTTTCGGAGCCACCGCAAATCCCCAGCTACACTGGAGTCCTCGATACAGACTCGGAAATAAACCAACCTATAAACACATCTGTTGAAGCTGAACGTGCTTGGTTCAACTTGGAGAATATGGCCCGATTAGCTCAAACTCGACCCTCAGTGGAAGGTGACCCGATGGATATTGATTCAGTACGCACAATGCGAAAACGCCCAAGGCCGATTGAAGTGGCCGCAACACCAGATGCTCGCATGATCACTCCTGCCGTTGGCATCCCACAGAAGTCTTCGCATACACGTCGAAAGTCTGGTACATCCATGCGCCCTCGGAGGGCTGGTCGACGGAACATATTACAAAGCCCATTTACCTCACCAACACGCCGTAATTCCCATGAACGAGATACCGGCGAGGATGCCCGCGACCTGGCACCAAACAAGAGAATCTGTGCTGGTACGTGTGACCTACCGGAGAGCCCAGAACCGCCGACTGAGGCCGCCGTTGAAACAGATGAGGCAACCATCTGCGAAGAGGAATCAAAGGCGGGAGATACCACATCGGAGCTTGAGGTAACACCCGAGCGGGTAGACTTACCACAACAACCCAAGCGGGAGACACCACCCCAAGCATCACCAAAAGAACCCCCAGTAGAAGATTCGGACTCCTGTACAGATTGGCCTGATCAGGCAGATTTGACATGGAAAACGGATGAAATCACAGGCCATGATTTTGATCCTAATGATCCGGATGACTATGTGGGTATGGACGGGGTGGCTTTCGAGCCTACGCCACAAAGGGCACCGGTGTTGGCGCGATTAAAGAAGGCACAGCTGGATTCATATCGGAAGGCTATAGACCGGGAAGCACGCGCTAACAGACGGAATAGACGTTGGCAGGATTCTGGCAATGATGGAGATGTAAGTGGTCGCAAAAAGGTACGATTTGCAATTGGTCCTTCGGAGTAAACTTTTTCGATTTTTGAGTCACGATGTTACGATTTTAGAGGGGTTTTTATATCGATTTCATATCCGGATACATTTTTATGTATACTTCTCATCCGGGTTCAACATTAGCTATGCTTTGATATATCACGATTTCATGACCTTCTACATACAACAAACATAATTATGCTCTTATAATACCATGAGACCTTTATTATTCTAATGTACAGTAGTTTACAACATTTCTCCGGGAGTATACACTTGTTAAAACCTCACCAGAACTTCCACCAAGACCTCTTCGGGTTAAGAATCTTCTGCTCTTCCTCACGTGCCTTGAGCATAGCCTTTTCTCTCTCCGCTCTAGAAATAGTCTCATCAATCTGCATACCACGCTTAATGAGGGGTAACGCAACAGCGTCCTTCTTAGGCCCCATAGAAACAGTTTCCTTGCCCTCAGCTTCAGTGCGCACCTCAATGAGCTTCTTCATGGCAATACGCTCCATTTTACGTGAGACTTGGCAATACTCGTAGGCACCTGCTGAGATAAGAAGGCCCACGAGGACGGCAGCATTGGCTGCCGATTTAATGCTTCCTATGTTGGAGTCAGATAACTTGGTGTGACACAAGAATACTGTGGAACTTACCCTTCCAGATGAAGCGGCCGGCTCCGGCGAAGGCCGCGCCGATAATACCATTTTCCAAACTAGTCTTTGCACAGGGGATGGTGGCAATGTTCATGAAATCATCGGGCTTGATGGTCTTGATGGCACTGCCGAAGGACACATCGACTTGCTCCGGCTCCGGCGCATTAGGGTCTAGCATAATTTGTAAGTGATGCCCTGGTGTTGCGATGATTCAGTGAACTTACCCACTGGTTTAGACCAGAGATACACTTCCCGCTCCTTTCCGGTGGGCTTGGTTGGAGGCTCTGGCTTCTGTGGAGTTGACATTTTGTAAATCTGAATGGGTTTGGTGGTCGTTATAGCGTTGAAAAGCGGACAATGGCCGGCACACTGCGGCAAAATCGGCGTCCCATCCGATGGAGGCGGCCATCCTTCAAACTCACGTGATAACTCTAGATCTGACATGAATAGGGTCTATGACCCTTGGATAGTGGGGCTGCTCAAACTTCCTATTTTGTCTACGCACGCGCTAAGTGTGGTTGCTAGGATAGAGCGCGTTGCACTTTACACGATCAGGTTATGTGGGCGTCCCTTTTTCAACGAACCACGGGTGGTAGGGATCAAAGCAAAGGTGAATTGCAAATGCTATTGTTGGTTATTGGATACTTGAACGCTTCTAGCCCATTGACGAGTAAGCGCCACCAAACATATTTCTGGCAGCTTTGGTTACTTGTTTGATCATAGTCAATATTTTGGTCTCACGATCTTATCGCATATATGCTATTACCTTTTAAGACCAGTTACATGTTTGTGGTCTAGATATTACACTCTTTACTTTCACCCCACGACCATTTGACGAACCAGTTGCATAGCCCTGACTTTGACGCTTTCACGATTTTTTTTACTCTACCAACACTACATAAAGTCTAATTTCTACCGAGGTGTAAGAAGACCTCGAATTTGATCACTTGCCGAGTCCACCAACAAACACAACTGTATATAAACAATGCCTAATACGTCACTTCGCAAACCCGCAAAGGGTGTGCGCCGTGGCGGCAAGGTTGCCTTCCACGGCGGCCGTCCAACCCGAACATTTGCCCCCGGTGGCCGCAATGAAGCCTTTGCTTCAGACGAGAAATGGGAGCGTGTACAACTGGCACACTCCATTGATGAGCGCATGGGTTTCGAGCGGATTGATAGTGGCAAACAGAAGGAGGGTTGGCTTGTCAACTTACAGGGAACGACATTACATGACGATAGAAATATCAATGGCCGTTCTGCTCTTGACTGCTACTTCATTGAAGATGGAAACGAGACCACCTTCAAGGCTACGGTGGAGTTTGAGCCGTATTTTCTGATTGCTGTCCGGAAGGGCCATGAAAGTGAAGTTGAGGAATGGGTTAAGCGGATTGATGGCGGTGACGTCGTCAAGAGTGTACAAAAGATCGAGAAGGAAGATCTTAGTATGCCAAATCACTTGTTGGGTTACAAAAGAACCTTTCTCAGGTTGAATTTCCTCAACCAAACGGATCTCATGACTGCCAGAAGGGAAATCATGCCCATTGCAGAGCGTAACCGGAAAAACATGAATGCCATGGATACATACGCCGAAGTTGTCCGGTTAGTCTCACTTGGAGGGTTTATACGATGGCGGGGTAGTAAAATATGCATGGCTAACATTATTTTGCTTGTGATAGCTCTACGGGAAACTTTGATCTTTACGATGATGCACGAGAAAACGACGAAAGAGAAAACATCAATGTGGCGGAAGCTAGCGATTACATTGTTGATATCAGAGAATATGACGTACCATACCACGTGCGAGTCATGATTGATCTTGGTATGTTTTCGAGATGGTCGTAAACGTAGCTTGATTAGTTACTAACTGAAATATCAGATATCCGTGTGGCCAAATGGTACTATATCGATTTCAACGCCGGAGCGACTACTATCAAGGTTAACGAGGAACGTCTTGCTATGGCTGATCCTGTTGTTATGGCTTATGATATCGAGACAGCCAAGTCTCCTCTCAAGTTCCCAGATTCTTCAGTCGACCCAATTATGATGATTTCGTACATGATTGACGGCCAAGGTTTCCTCATCACCAACAGACAAATCGTCTCCGAAGACATTGCAGATTTCGATTACACGCCAAAACCAGAATATCCCGGTGCCTTCATCATCTTCAATGAGCCAACGGAAAAAGCTACCATCGAGCGGTTCTTCGAGCACATCAAGATCGCTCGCCCAACAGTCATTGCAACCTACAACGGTGACTTCTTCGATTGGCCATATGTCGAGGCCAGAGCGGCTTTCAACGGTATTGACATGTACCATGAAATTGGTTGGAAGAGAGATACGGAAGATCAGTTCAAGTGTGATTACAGTGTGCACATGGATTGTTTCCACTGGGTCAACCGTGATTCTTACCTTCCTCAAGGTTCCCGTGGTTTGAAGGCTGTCACAGTTGCCAAATTGGGCTACGATCCAGATGAGTTGGATCCTGAGCTCATGACACCATATGCTAGCGAACGCCCACAAACACTGGCTGAGTATTCAGTTTCCGACGCTGTGGCAACGTACTACTTGTACATGAAGTATGTTCATCCCTTCATTTTCTCATTATGTACCATTCTGCCATTAGGTGGTGATGACACACTCAGAAAGGGTACTGGTACTCTTTGCGAGATGTTGCTGATGGTGCAGGCTTACCAAAAGAACATTGTTCTCCCCAACAAGCACGTTGCCCCACGAGAAGCATTTTGGGAGGGCCATTTACTAGATTCCGAGACATACGTTGGAGGTCACGTTGAAAGTATTGAGGCCGGTGTTTTCCGTGCCGACATTCCTGTCAACTTCGCTGTGGACCCAACGGCTGTTGATGATCTGCTCCGTGATTTGGATGCTGCGTTAAAGTTCAGTATCACTGTTGAAGAGCAGAAGAAGTTGGAAGATGTTACCAACTATGATGAGATCAAGGAGCAGATCGCTGAGAAGTTGCGCGGCATCAAAGCGACCCCAAACAGATTGGAACGACCACTGATTTACCATTTGGATGTCGCTTCTATGTATCCCAACATCATGACCACCAATCGTCTGCAACCAGACTCTATGATTAAGGAGTCTGACTGCGCCGCTTGCGATTTCAACAGACCTGGCAAGACTTGTGATCGTCGGTTGCCATGGGCCTGGAGAGGAGAGTATATCCCCGCCAAGCGTGATGAGTACAACATGATTCGGAATACTCTTGAGGGCGAGAAGTTCCCACCCAGATATCCAAATAACCCAATGAGGTCATTCCACGAACTCTCGCTTGACGAGCAAGCCAGCCTCATCCGGAAACGTCTTCAGTTGTATTCTCAAAAGATTTACCACAAAATCCATGAGTCTACAACCATCGAGAGAGAAGCCATTATCTGCCAAAGAGAGAACCCCTTCTACATCAACACGGTCAGAGATTTCCGTGATCGTCGTTACGATTACAAGGGAAAGGCTAAGGTTTGGAAGGGAAAGACGGATGAACTCAAGAGTGCTGGTGCCTCGGCGTCAGAGGTTGAGGCCGCCAAGAAGATGATTGTTTTGTTCGATTCACTGCAATTGGCCCACAAGGTTATTTTGAATTCCTTCTACGGTTATGTCATGAGAAAAGGTTCTCGTTGGTATTCCATGGAAATGGCCGGTGTCACGTGTTTGACTGGTGCTACCATTATTCAACTGGCCAGACAATTAGTTGAAAGACTAGGTCGTCCTCTGGAACTGGATACTGATGGTATTTGGTGTATGTTGCCTGGGTCTTTCCCAGAAAACTTCCAATTCAAGTTGAAGAACGGTAAAAAGATCTTCATCTCATATCCCTGTGTCATGTTGAACCACTTGGTTCACGCCAAGTTCACCAATCATCAGTACCAAACGCTTGTGGACCCTGAAACATTCAAGTACGAAACACACAGCGACAATTCTATTTTCTTCGAGGTCGATGGCCCTTACAAGGCCATGGTCCTTCCCACCTCAAAGGAGGAAGACAAGAACTTGAAAAAACGTTATGCTGTGTTCAACGATGACGGTTCGCTTGCTGAGCTCAAGGGTTTCGAGGTCAAGAGACGTGGTGAGCTTAAGCTCATTAAAATCTTCCAACAGCAGATTTTCAAGTTCTTCTTAGAGGGTACCACTCTTTCCGAGTGTTACACTGCTGTTGCCAAGGTCGCTAACCGGTGGCTCGATGTTCTTCATAACAAGGGTTCCACATTGTCTGATGAAGAGCTCATGGATCTGATTTCTGAAAACCGTAGCATGAGTAAAACGCTCGAAGAGTACGGTAACCAGAAGTCCACCTCTATTACTACCGCCCGCCGCCTTGCCGATTTCTTGGGTGAAGGCATGGTGAAGGACAAAGGTCTGAACTGCAAGTTCATTATTTCTGCCCTTCCTCGTAATGCTCCTGTTACCGAAAGAGCCGTTCCTGTTGCTATCTTCTCCGCATCTGACGAGACCAAGAGATTGTATCTCCGCAAGTGGTTGAAGGAGGAACCGTCTAACGTGGATCCGCGTGCTCTGCTTGACTGGAACTACTATCTTGAGCGTCTGGGTTCCGTCATCCAGAAGCTCATCACCATTCCTGCTGCCTATCAGAAGGTCCGCAATCCTGTTCCCCGTGTGGCTCACCCTGAGTGGCTGCAAAGACGTATCAACCAGAAGGACGATAAAATGAAGCAAGTTAAGCTTTCTGATATGTTCACCAAGAAGACCGGTCCTCTTACAGACATCTCTAACAACATTCAACGCTTGGATGATGTTGAGGATTACGGTGACCAATTGGCGAGGGCAAAGACTATCGGCGCAGCTATTGCCTCGTCGCAAGCCATCCAGTCATCGCCAATGCCTAAGCGCAAAGCGCCAGAGAGAGATGAAACTCCAGTTCCTGAAGAGCTCCCAGAGGTGGTTCCTGATCCGTCCGAGGATTATGTTGCGTTCTTGGAATACCAGAAGCGAAAATGGAAGATACAAAAGGCAGCTCGTATTCGTAGACGCCAGCTCTTTGGTGACCGCCGGATGAACGCAGCTGGAAATACGATTCAGTCCACAATGATGAAACAGGCTCACTCCACCTTCACCAATACTTGGCAGGTGTTGCATCTCAAGCAGACTGATACTCCTGGTGTCGTTTTGGCCTACGTTCTCATTGATGCCAAGATTCACCCGATCAAGATCAATGTCCCAAGACATCTCTATGTTAACTTCCGTGGCAAGAACGTTCCGTCCATCAACCTCAAGGATTGCATTGTCCGACCTGCGAACGTCACTCTCCCAAGTGGCCATCTTCCTGAATCATTGGTTGAACTTCAGATGCCCGAAGAGACGTACCTGAACGAGATGCAGAAGTGGTTCCCTCTTCTCAATGATCGTTCTGTAGAAGGCGTCTACGAACAAAAGATGCCATTGAACATGCGTGCCTTGTTGCAGCTTGGTAACACCTGTACCATCGATCAATCTCAAGATGCCGTCCTTGGTAAAGGTCTGGAGAAGGGCTTCGACCTGTCCGGTTTGAAGAGACCAGACAAAAAGAGAAATTACCTAGAGTCTGTTCCTTTGGCTTTCATCTACATTTCTCACATCACAGCTGGTGACAAGCAAATCTACGGTATCTTCTCTTCTCGCTCCGAACAGGCTCATATTGTCATCCACCAACGGTCTCGTGATGCTATTCAAGAGCTTCCCAACATTTCCCGTATCTATGAGGAAAGACTCCGTGAACATCAACAGGAAGTGGCCGATTCAAACGGTGCTTCTCAGGATTTCTTCACGTACCAAGATAAGCTTACCTTCAAGGTTACCCAGGTAACTACTCAGCGTAAGGCTCATCTCGAAATTGGCGATGTTGTCAAGAAGATGCGTAAGGAGGAATTGAGGGCTCTCGTCCTTGTGGTCCAGTCATCTCAGCGTGAGGCCCTTGTTCACAATGTGCCATCACTCAACGAATTCCCTATCCTGCCCATGAAGTATGATGTATATGACGGTGCTCTGCCTCCCTTGGGTTGGCAACCTGTTGTTGTTCGTCGTCTGGTCAGACATTACCTGCGGTTGGCTGGTGAAATCACGCATTTCATGGCTTTGGCTAGATACGCTGATATTCCTTTGTGTAATTTGGAGAAGGAAGATCCTCGTTTCCTCATTGACATTGCCTATGCTCGAAAGCTCCAGGCCAACCGTGTTGCCTTGTGGTGGTCTGCGGATTCACGTCCAGATCATGGAGGGTACGAGAAGGATAACATTACCGGGCCATTGGATAGTGTCAAGATGCCGCAGGTGAATAACCCTGGTACATACATGACAGTTTGTATCGAGATGGAGGTCCGCAACTTGGCCATCAACACCATTCTCACTTCTTCGCTTATCAATGCTCTGGAAGGTGCTGATGGTGAGATGTTCAACTCTGACCCGTCTGCCGATAAGGACGGTACGGGCATTTTGTACTCTCATAATTCTTTCTCTGGCGCTGGTATTAGAGTGTTGAGAGAGATGGTCAAGAGTTGGTGGTCTGAAGCCTGCCGTGGAAGTCCCATGGCCGATCTCATGGTCAACCATCTCCTTCGTTGGGTTGAAGACCCAGACTCTTACCTGTACGACAGCACTCTCCATCGCTATGTCCAGCTTATCTGCCGCAAGGCCTTCCAGCAGTTGATGGGAGACTTCCGTCGTGTCGGTTGCCAGGTGGTATTTGCCAACTCTAGTCGCCTTATTCTTCAGACTACGAAACAGGATGTCGAGACAGCCTATGCCTTTGGCCAGTACATCACCAAGTCTATCAAGACACAGCCGTTATTCCACTTCATTGATTTGGAGATCCGCGAATACTGGGACTATCTGGTTTGGTATGACGAGTACAACTACGGTGGTATTGGTTGCGAGGAGATTACTGAACAAGAGGGAGGCCAGGAGTTGAACACCGTCATGCATTGGCAGATGCAAACATTCCTTCCACCTCGTGTTCAGACCGTTTTCTCTGACTGGGTTGTTGAGTTCATTCGTATCATGCATGGTCTAAAGCGGCCTAACGCCAATGTCACTTCATCGGCGCCCCGATTGACGCAGATTCCTGTCAAGGATCTTTCAAACCCGGATTCTGCCAGTGACTTGACTGATATCATTTCTGGTCCTGTCTTTGAAAGACCCCTCAAGAAGGAAATCGCTGGCCTCATTACTCGTCAGAAGCGTGAGATGCAGCACTCCGAGCTGGTGGCCGACTATAACTTCCCTGTTCTTCCAGGTTCTCATCTCAAGGGCCTCTCAAGCCATAAGGCTGTATTGGAACTCGTCAAGAGTATTATGCAGGTTCTCTCCCTTGATAAGAACATTATCATGGAAGCCCGTTTACTTCGCAAGGAACTCCTCCAAATGTTTGATGTTAGTGAATTCAGCAAGGAGGGTGCCTTCCGAAACCCCTCGGAGTCTTTAGTTGTTGGCGATTTCAGTTGTGGTAACTGTGCCATGCCTCGTGTATTTGACTTCTGCCGAGATGACGATTTAGTTCCCGAGCGTGACGAATCGGGCAATATTGCTGATGCAGCGGAGAAGGCCTGGCGTTGTCTGGCCTGTGGCTTCGAGTTCTCTCGCATGCAGATTGAGGAGCGTCTGATTGCCGAGGTTCAATCTTTCATTGTGGAGTGGGCTACACAGGACCAAAAGTGCGGGACGTGCAGTGCGGTTAAGCTGAGTGAGTTCATGGATACTTGTACGTGCTCCGGCGAGTGGAAGAATACGATGGATAAGAATCAAGTGTCGGGGAGACTTGGAGTGTTTGGAAATGTTGCTGGTGCATATGACATGAGGATGTTAGGGAGAGTCGTAGAGGAGATTTTAGCTGGGATTTGAAAATTTCATTGTCTAGATTACATTATAGATTTGTTTACATGTTTGATTGAGTTACTTGCTACAACAAAAAAGGAACCTTTTAGTCCACAGTCTACCCAATACACCAGATACATCAAAAATACATTACCAACCCCGGCTATCCCGTTGTCCGGACCGGCAAAAAGAGGTGTGGGGTCTTGCCGTGGATCGAACACGGGACCTCTCGCATGCGTTGCATTAGGGTGGACCCTAAGCGAGAATCATACCACTAGACCACAAGACCAAGGATAGAGACTTCGGAGGAAGACTCGGATGGGGCAAACCGGGATTGAACCGGTGACCTTTAGATAACAGAAACTGAAGTTCGCTTCAGTCTAACGCGCTCCCAACTGCGCCATTGCCCCGTTGTTGGGGGGACATGGCTTATTGGTGGGTATATGTTGAGAATGAAACGAAAGAATAACGGGGCAATGGGGTTTAGACAGTAGTGATGACAACTTGTTGGATGTCTGGTAGATGTTAAAGAATAGATCAACAACAAGTTAGATGGTTCAGCAGTGACAGGGAACCATGAGTTGTTTGACTAGCTGTCAATTCAAAGGACTTCCTGCCCAAGAGTCGAGGGACTACTTTGTTTTTAGTAAATACAAACTTGTATCCACTTGGTCATCTGATACTCAACTCGTGAATATCCCTCTGGGTTTCTTGGGCCATAAATACCAAAAGCCGACAATTGAACCTTAGAGTATCAATCTAACGTACATATCAAGATCCCGTAAGTGCTCTTAGCGACTAACACATGATAAAATAAGGTAACTACCATAATCATCTGATATTTAAACTTTCCACATGTTTGCCCTCATGACAAGTAGTCATGCTAACACAACATGGGCGTTACACAAACAACAACGACATAGTACTCTCGACAGTTTCGTGTCTCACTTTTAAAGTCGTAAGTCCCACCAAATGAATCTGCCAAGATTTTCTCCTCTTGGTTTCTCATTAGCTACCTTCCGGCCGCCTACATTTCTCACTTTTCACTCTAGTCATGAAACCTGCTCGTCATAGAAGACGCCTCAAGTGAGCAGATTAGGCGCCAATAAGGAGGTGGTGAGCAGATTTAACGCCACACGTGGCACTTGCGCGAGCAGGTTATTTCGTGATTTGCAGTGAAGTGGGGTTGGATTACCCTTTTGGGTGTCTTATACAAGAAACCTTCTCATGGAGAAGGGCGGCTAAATATAAAGTGATGTGAACTTCCGGTGGTGTTTATGTGATGGCTTGTCTGGTTGACTATCATCGTTCATTTTTGTGTCTGTGGGGATGGCGATTTGAAGGCAGAGTTGCCGTCCCCTATTATTCTAACAATTCTCCTATGCACATCGATTTTATGAGATAATATCACCCACCTCCAATTTATCATATCTACTAGATCCTCCCATCATTTCATCCGGCTTGTCCCCTCCTTCTTCACGCCTTACTCTGCCCCTGTCTTCGGACACTTCTTTTCTCTGTCTTGCGTACTCCGATAGCTCAGCGTCGAGTATTATAAAGATACGATGGCATGCTACTATGATTCACACCGCTCAAACATCCTACTCAAATCTAACCCGACAACTACGCCCCGCATAACATGACGATAAAACTGCACCGGTGGACACCTTGATCCCGAGTGTCCGGTCGCCAAATTCACCCACTCCTGCCGCCAAATGCTAGAGTGGCGGTACCAAACTGGATTCTTGAAGACCTGTTACTCTTTCGCTGCCTCGTATGGACAACAGGTAGTGATTGAGATTAACACACGGTTCCCATGGCTAAGAATCAGTGCTTTGATCATATTTACTCTGAGCAGCTTCCATCTAAGAAAGAATTGTGTATGCCTGACCCCTTCCAACTCTGAGATTGGATGTGCTGGGAATGAATCAACATGAGGAAAATGACGACGGATAGTGGGGGTTTTCATAGGCCAAGGACAGTTCAAGTCTATGAAGAGGACGTTGGGATTGACAGGTTTAATGGCCGGGGCAAGGGCTAATTGGCAAACCCCTTTGACCTACGGGGTTTGCCGGTCTTGCGGGTTATATCGGGGGTGGGCCATGGCACAGTTGCGATAGATGTAAAGTTGTCATCGGTTCTAAGGTCGAGTCTGGTATGAAGTATTTACAAAGTTTTAGGGGGGATGTTAGGACGGAATCCTGCTACACAGTAGGGGTAATGCCATGTCTCTAGTTAGGATAATATGCATTAAGGGCTTTAAAAGGATGAGTCCTGGTGAGAAGTCTAGATAAATACATCTTGAATAACACAAACATATGTCAAAATATAGTTATTGACCGGAAGTTTTCTCGTTGTTTGTTGGTTCGTCACTCTAAGCATAAAAATAACCCAAAAATCGAATATAACATGAAAAGGCAATGATATTTCAAAGTTCCACCAAAACGCCAGGTATCAATCCCAAAAAAAACCAAAATAACCAAAAATCAAAAAGATATCTAATCCTCCAGCCGTTCATCACAGATTAATTTAACCGAATGTCTCTCTTCACCCTTCCATACCTTACCCGCATCATTACTATCCGCAACCGCTCTTCTTAAATCTCCAACCATACTGACAGGTCCACTAGCAAGCACAGTGGTACACCCTTTAACAGTTCCCTCAACAAACGTCTTGACAATCTCGGCAAGTGTAGGACGACCCTTGGAGACCGTGTATCCCTCATTCTCAGCCGCGGTAAGCGAGTCGGAGCCGGAACCTCTTCTATCAGCAGTCTTCTCGGCAGTCTTCTCATGGGAGCTTTCCGAGTCAGAAGAGTCAGAGGCGTGGGTATCAGAGTCGGAACCGGTGACGAAGAAACGAAGAGTAATCTTGGCAGAGAATGTATCGGTGAGTTTTTCCAGCTCGGGACGGATCCATTCGATATCGCGACGACGACGGACAGCCCAGATCAGAGTAATATGGCGGTCGGCAGGGACACCATCGGTGGTAGCAAGGGTGAGAAGGAGAGGCATGACATATGCGATACCGGTTCCACCGGCCACACAGAGAATATTACTATCCTCGGGGACCTCAGAGGGGATATCTTCACCATAAGCACCGGTGGCAATGACGGAGATGGTCGCCTTGGGGTGGTTCTTGAGACGCTCAACGGCAAGCTGGGCAACTTTCTTGGTTTCGCCACCCTTGGCACGGATGATGTACGTGTGTGTTACGTTCTTAGAGCAGCAGTCTGGCGCGGGCGAGGAAATCGGGGTGAAGGGGTGNGAAGACTGAGGGAAGCAAAGGAAGAAATGTTGGCCGATTTTCCATGGGGCATGCTGAAGGGTGAAATCCAACCGAAGGATATCGCCGTATTTCTCATCAGGGAAAACCTTGGTATTTGCCTGCGCGGGAATGACACCCCAGGTGCCGGCACGATCATGGAGCTGGAAGGGACGGAAGAAGCGGAGAGCGCGATCGATGAACCAGAGGAGAATTCCGGGGGTGAGGAAGCAGTGGAGTTGTTTCCAGTGGCCGATGAGAGCACCGATGTATACGATGGCAAGGACGTAGTGGGCCTTGCGGAAGAATTCGTAACCCGTGACGTTCCGGATGGTCCAGGGGAGAGAGAGGAACCAGATTAGAAGGAGGAAAGCCAGACCGACGAAACCCCAGATGATGTACAATTGCTTAGAGAAGGCGTCCCAGATGGTCGGTTGGGGCTGGTAGAGACGGCCTTCAATGATGATCCAGCCGATGGTGTGGACTATACTCTGGACGAGCATCAGGTAACCGACCCAGCGGTGGAGGAAAAGGAAGGATGTATATGGGATACCAGTCGCATATGAAAGGAATGACTCGCGGCTAGCAAGGAGGATGGAAAGCGGGATTAGCGCGTACGCAAGAACTCCCAATCTATCAGCTACACCACCGAGAGTTGACCGGGTGTTATGCAGAGAAGGGTTACTCTTAACGGGGGTAATCCAGACTTTATACGTCATACCAAGGAAAGTCCAAATAGTGAGATAGGCGACCAGAAGCGACAAAACCGCCACCTGATAGCGTGTGACGGAGCCAAAGGCGAAACGAAGGTGGTTATTCGGCAGCAGTTTGGTCCGCAGGAAAGCCTGAGTCGCGAGGACGCCGCGGCGCATGGAACTTTTCGGGCCATTGGTAGCTGCAATGGCGGCGCGACGGAAGCGTGGAAGGTGGTTTGACAAGGCGAGGATAAGGAGGATGAAAACGAAGGTGAGCCAGATGATACCGGTGTAGATCAGTCCTCTGTCGTGGGCAGAGTACACCATGTCGAGGTAAGCGCAGGAGCCGGCATCGTTGGTACATGGAATGACTCGGTCGGCGTAGCCCCAGTGGTGCTCGACGGTAGAGGCGTCATCGAAGTCTTGAATATGGGACATTTTTGAAGCGTGGAGGCCGGAATCAGCCAGTGATAACGGCTATTAAAAGAGAGACGGGCCAGCCGGGAAGTGAAGGAGGTGAGCGGGTTGTGTTGTATATATATACAGATATGTCATCCACGAACAAACAAACAGTTCAGATATCCAGAAACCCGTCACCTAAAGACACGCGCACCGCTTTGACTAAGTCATAAAATCAAACGTGCACTCGATTTCGTCGTCGTGGGCATTCCCTTTTCGGTAATTCCAGGACCCCACTAACTTGCTCGTGGAAACGCAAGGGTGTAGGAGCAGGATGAATTAGGAAAGGGACAGGGGTTTCTGAGCTTGATTGAGCAGGTTTTTCGGGCTCTGATTGGGTGGAATTTGAGGAAGTGGGGGGCTTAACTTTGGCTGTTTTACGGTGCTGGTGGTGACGAACGGGAGTTTTAAATGGACGAGATGTATCTTCTGGAAGGGAAATCACCGTGCTGTCATTTGACGATGTCTTCGCGGATCATGTATCAAGGTAATCACGTTGTTCACAGATGAGTTCTCCCACCCGTCAGCCCTACTCCTTTCATAAAACCTGCTAGTCAAAACAGCAACAACCATTCGTTCGTTTGTTCATCACAAACCCAAGACATGTGCAACGTGCGGAATCCTACATCCCGAGGACAATGCCAGGCCTTCCTATTTTGGGCATAAATTGATGAACCATCAACGTCACCTCCGGGTCCGCGGGTGGGATGAGCCACGAATTTGTGGGAGTCGGTGAATATTGAGCAGGTTTTTGGGAAGCTTGGCATTGGTTTTTAGTGGGCGAAACTTGCTCAGTGGTGGGTTGTAGTGAGGTGGATTGAGATTCTTTGAGATATTTGGAGTTGCTTGATGTCTAATTGATGCCCCATCATGGGTGGATGGGCTGTAACCCTTGTATCCGGTCTCTTGATTGTCATTAACCCTAGTATTTGTGTAAGCCGGAACACGCCGCTTGGTTCCGTGGTGGGGTTTGAATCTATTTGGTACGACGGATCAAAGGAAGGAAACTGAATGTCGCGGGTCTTCTTCCACCAGAACCTGCGCATGAAATTAGATAATGCAGTTGGTCGCAAGGCATGACTAGTTTTCTCAGAAATTAAGGGAGTTAGAGACTAAAGAAATCACAGTGATGTGGTGTCCTGGTCATAAGGGCATCCAAAGCAATGAGATAGTAGATGTGGAAGTCAAAAAAGCTCTTAACAAAAACCCACCTAGGGAGCAGTTAGCTCCCATTAGCAACATCAGACGACGAATTAGAGAGCATCACAGAGTGGGATGCCTCACTTAACAAAGACTGGGAGGTAGTGGTTGGAAAACATTATGCTACCATAGTGCTGACTCGACCACGATTGAGTACCAAGGGTAGCATGTCAAACGATACCAGAGGTCTCAGTTCTGCTCACTTTGGGTTGATGTTAGGGAAGGGTCATTATTTACCGTTCTCGAGGAGTGTAAAGAAGCGGCAAGATGGAATCTGCAGGATGTGTAGAGAAGACGAAGCGACAGTCGCCCATGTACTGTTTAAATGTCCAAGGCTCCGGTCGGAAAGGAAGAAAGCCGCGCTGTAGATGGGTGTGACAAATTTATCTCTAGAAGGTCTATGTCAGGTGAAATCAGGTAATATGTCTTTGTTAAACTTTATCAAGGAGACAGGCTTTGGCGTGAAGCGGTGGATGAGCGAAGGTGAAGTGGAGTTGGATGAGGAGACGGACCTGGTGCCGGTGCGGTCTCCTATGGGTAGTTTTCTGGAGCTAGACTTCGCGGAGGCCATGTATGGCATTTTGAGGCAGGTGAAAGTTTCGTCGCTAAGTCAGTGAGACGAGAGTGACTACGATTTGGCTGGGGGATTATGGCTTTGTTGGTTAGGTCACTGTGAACCAGATAGTAGTCTCTCCATAGACTAAGCCTGTGTGAGAGTAATGAATGAAAAAAAAAAGAATATGTACATATGTACATACATATGTAAACACCCAGAATGACGTCATTGTACATAGAACCAATCTCTGGTCAGCCCTGGTCGGGCGTAGCTCAAAACTGCCTGAATTTGTGACTGTCTCTTGATCCACTGTGTATGTCAGCCCATTAAGTGCTTTGCAGTTGTCTCATAGAATGCTTTTATCGTCTTTTTGTTTCCTGAAATATCTACAACTGTTGTCTGCACCAACTCACAAAGCGCAATATCTTCAAAATGGTGTTCTTTCGATACCCTTGGGATCTTCAGCCAGGTCGGGAATCTATCGGTTTTATGAACCTAGAACAATGCAGTGAATATTGTAAGAACACCAAGTAGTATTTGCGCAACGGGGAATATCAAACATCAAGTGGGCTCAAAGTGTTGCTCAGTTGATAGCTTGTTTGAAGATATCAGATACTAACTACCGATAGGGCAGAATGAAGACTTTGCTCCTATAGTGGATGCGAGAGTGATGAACGATGAGACCGGAAATCCACAAGAGCAAGAATATCGATTCACCCATCGGAGAACCACGCGATCCGGCTCTCCTAGCATGGGCTTCACGATACGCGGGCCACTTGGGCCGTTATCGTACAACCATCAACCGTTAAACCGACCGCAAGCACAAATCCGAATAGTTACACTACTGCCTGGAGCGGGACTAGAACCACTACGATGTTCTATGTCTATACACAATTTCCCGTCTGGTACGGGTAAATACACGTGCCTCTCATATGTATGGGGCACCCCAAAGGGCACATATCCCATGTACCTTGATTCCGGCATTATCGGGATCACTGAGAATCTCATGGCTGCATTATGGCACATACGTCACAAGAAAAAGGCAATTCGCTTATGGATCGATGCTTTATGTATCAATCAGGTTGATGAAGAAGAAAAGACCCACCAGGTTCAGATGATGGGCGTAGTTTTCGAAAGGGCAGACCGGCTGATTTCATGGCTTGGTTCAGCACAGTCAGAAACTACGGAGATCTCACGAGACTTAACTCGTCTTTTTCAGGCGTCATTGTATTGGGGTAGGGGTCAAGATACCCGGCGACGACTGGTGAAAGGACTTACAAACGTCAACTGGGTCAACCTTCGTCCAGTATTTGAAAGTGCCTATTGGAACCGCGCGTGGATTGTCCAAGAGGTTGCCGTCCGTGAAGAGTATCGTGCACTATTCCCGTTACTCAACAAGAACTTGAACCGATTCAAATACCCTTTCGCAAGACGGCAGGCACAATGGCCTAAAATCCGGGGATATACAGCAGATTACTTGTTGTACGGACAATGTAAGATTTCCCTTTGGTGCATTTTAGTTATAACCGATGCAATCTATTGGTGCCAAAATGATCTCAACGTTCGACGAATACATAAATCTTTGCCGGATACCGGGAGTTTCAACCAGACTCTTTTTTCTCCACTGAAGGGGGTATTCTCTACTGTCACTGGCCTATCTTCACTCAAGATAACTTCCCAGTTAAAATTCACTTCGGACAAAGCATTTCCCTTTGGCTACGCCTATGACGATTCATGCCAATCCCTTCAGGTGGGACTAGATCGCGATCGCTTATTTTCTCTGGCCGGGCTCTACAAAGACGTCGCAATAGTAGTTGACTACAATAAACCTGATACAGAGATAGTTCTGGACATCGCCCAACACATAGTGACGTCTATAAAAGCCAAGAAATATAGATTTTTTCTACCCTGGGAGAATCACGGGTTACGACTGGTTCCCGAGGGGCTACCTGTAGCGGATACTTTGGTATCTTGGGTACAATATGGCAAAAGCATCTTATTTCCTGCCAGATTCTATAACGCTTTATTCAACCAACTCCAAAACCCACAATTTGCGGGCCCAAGAACTGACACATTTGAAAATACAACATTTCTTCGTGGTCAAGGGTGGAGAAAGTTGTACGCTCGGTGTATGTACAGAGCCAAGGTTGTAAAGCTATTTCAAGAAAACGACAACAAGGGGTTGAGAAAGGCAATGGCAGCACGCTTTGGGGGAAACAAGATGGATGATGAAGAGGCAAGCTTTCTACTTCAATGGTTGTATTTTGATCCATCCTTCAGACCAAGTACCAAGGCAGATTTGGAGCGTTACTTGGATGTCGACAGGTATAAGGATGGTGATGTTGATCACAGATTCGTTTTAGCTTTGTGGAATATGCGTCGCTGGGATCATAACTTTGGCGTACTATCGGATGGTAATCTGTTCGTTGGTTGCTCATATAGTCAAATTGACGACGAAGTTGTGTTGGCTGAGGGATTCCAAACTCCGTTCGTAGCACGAAATACAACCCGGCAAGGTGAGGTTCTGTTCGTTGAAAGGGCATTTCTTGTTGGTATACACCAGTCGCAAGTGATTACCGAATGGAGAGAAGAGCTTGTTATAGTCTAACATATTGAGTCCCCACTTACATGAACATCATACTATGCCCTTTGTAGTAAATAGCTTGACTTATGACATGTATTATTGTATAGATGTACCGTTACTGGCTACATCGAACACATCCATCATCATCTATCATCTAAACTCTCACTACCTCTTTGATCTCTCAATTCTTGCATTCCTACATATTCGTCATTTGCCAAGTGTTCCTCTTACCGATAGTACGCGCGTAAGCATTCATCATATGGCACTCCTCCACTCTCAATACCCACTCCACCTACCGAAAACTGATTCACACACACAAAGTGCACCAAGTAACCATCCACAATCAAACAAACCCATGTAATCTCTAAAAACATTCTAAACTCCAAACCACAACTACCCCCTCTTCAACGCCCCCGCAACCGCCAACTTATCCGCCTCCACATTCCCCGGATCATTATTATGTCCCTTAACCCACTTGAAGCTAGTAATCCCTCCCGCCTTCTCTCTCAAGCCCATCTGATGAATAATCCCTTTAACCAGATCCTGATTCTTAACTTCATCGCCACTAGAACTCTGCCAATTCTTCTTCTTCCAGCTCTCCGCCCACTTAGTCGCGCAGTTGATGGAGTACTGACTATCCGTGATAATAAGAATCTTTTGATCCACAGGGACGATTTGTAGGGCCATTAAGATGGCTGTTAGTTCGGCGCGTTGGTTTGTTTGTACGGCGCCTGATAACGGGACTGATACGTTTCTGTGATACTGTTAGTAGAAGATCCCCTTTCTTCACACCCCATCATATACATACCGTGAATCACCAGGTCCAAAATAAACACCCACCCCCGCAGCCGCTCCAACTCTTCCATTCCCCCTTGAACTCCCATCCGTCCAAACATGAACATGATCTTTCCAAACATGATCCGGCAACCTCCCCGGTACCTGACGACCCAATCCATCCTTCTCCTTCTCCTTCTCTGCGCTCTCCTTCTTCTCCCTCTCAGCCGCAGTCTTTCTCGCCGGCCCCTTATTCCCATTCCCCTCTAACGCCGTCGGTCCCGAAACAGTACCGCCCGTTTCTACCGTAGTAGCATCGGCAGATGATGCATACATCTTGATGAAATCCAACGCCTCATGTCTTGATCCAAACTTTTTGTATTTTGGCCCCGGGGCATTCTTGATCGCGGCGGAGGCATCTTCCCATGTATTGAAAATACCAACTGTATTTCCCCTCGCGACTGCATAGAACTTTTCCTCTGCGAGGATCCCCGTACTTCTTATATTCTTCCCCGAGACAAACGCTTCCGCCTCCTCCCGTGATGGGAATGACTTATCTATGACCAGTTAGTATACACTCTTTCCATTCCATCACATCCTCAAACTTACAAACCGCCCCTCTAAACCCCGAAGTCTGCTCCTGACACTCCGGCCAAGTAGTATAAACCCCCGGCGTCTTCCCCTCTTTCACCGCATAAAACTTAGGACCCACTCTCTTCTTCTTCGCCGGGTAAGAAGATCCCGACGCCTCAAAGCCCCGCTTAATTCCCGCCATTCTCACACTATAAACCTTTCTAAATCTCCGTTTACCCTTTCCCCGTAGTTTTACCGGCTTTTCAGACTTCTGAAAAGCGTGTCGATAAAGTCTCCGGTAAGCCTGTTGTTTCGACTCGTGAACCCGTGAAATGACGTTACTGAGTGCGAACTTTATACGTGACACGACCACCTGGGAAGGTGTGAGAGGTCGTTGTCCTGGACAGGGAGTATAGAGAATAGCCTTGGATGTGAAAGTAATCACAAGGCCACTTAAGGCAACCAATTTACGTATTCGTGTCAGTTTGTCGAAAAAAAGAGACTCCCACACGTCAAGAATGCGTCTTAACGAAATGAATGTACAATGATGTAATTGTGCTTAACCACCAACAATCTCAAAATCCAACCCTTCAACCAAGCAACCCTCTTCAATCCCCAAAAAAAGACGTGAGAAAAAAACCAAAAACCCACCAAATCTCAGGCAAAAAAGATCCGCCAAAACCCCCAAACAACTGTAAACGCTCAAGCAAATCACCTCAAGTAACTCGCAACCTCCAAACAATCACCAAGTCCACTCAGAAACCACCTTCGTCCGTCTCTCCTCCTTTCTATCGTCGTTCGTTCGTATGTCGCGCCGCCAACACTTCACGACCCTAAACCACCAATCAAAAACAACCAAGCGGGGCAAAATAAAGGCAAGTATATGCGCAAACCAACTGCAAAGAAACCGCCCTATCAAATGAACAAATTCACGAAAAATTAATAATCTACCAACGTATGTAGATACCAAAAGAAACAAAGTCGAAATATAAGATAGAAGATATCGTCAAAAGAGCAAAAAATGAATCAAGAAAGAAAAGGAATTCAAATAACCCGCACCAAAAAGATCACCCCCCCCCTCCCCCTCCCCCCTTCATCGCCGCCCTCTTTCTTTCTT
>JSUI01006425.1:0-61143 GCA_000833645.1 Huntiella omanensis
CCCTCCAAACAAAGCGTACACTTCCGCTGCTGCATCCCCACAATAAACCCCATAACCCCATCATCCTCCAAATCATAATGCGCCCGCGTCATCACCGGCGTATTAGTAACCGCTGCCAAATCCACCTTTGACCCCGTAGAAGGCGGTGTAACCACGACCGGAGGCGGAGCAGGTGGGGCCGTCCCGAGGAGAATATCGGTGAGATCGGGGGTGCGGGCGGGGAGTCTGAGGAGTTCAACTTCACTGTCGAGATTGTATTCGGCGTCGGTGTCGTCGGTTTTGCCGGTGAGGATTTGTCGGGCGTGGAGAATTACTGTGACGAGGATCTGGAAGGCGAGGAGACCGCCGAGGACTTCGTAGCCGCCGCGGTCGGTGCCGGGGCCGGAGGGCTGTTTGTGGGGGAAGATGTATCGGAGGTTTGTCACGCGTTTGGCAAGTTCGTAGTATGTCCCCGTGAAATAGAATAGAGCCAGAGTGACGAGGTGAGATGGAGAGGTTGATAGTAAGGTTGGGAGATGAAGGATAATGTACCTTAGAAACCGCGCCTTTAAAGTCCTTGGGTCCATCTTGGCCAACATCTCTACCATCCTGGGTCTCAAGTGTGCTCTCAACTTAGGTAACAATCTTCCCAACCCATACGGCACCAACACAGCCGAAAACACATATGCCGTGCGCCTCTTAACACTCGGGAGTTTCCCATCCGACCCCGTCAAAGTGAACACATCGCAATATTCCTCTCCTAACGTCCGATTTCCCAAAATCGTAGTAAGTGTAAGATACAAAAGCGACGAGAGTGTCTTATGTTCTGTAGTCCAAGTATGGGCCGATCGCGGGCCGAGAAGGAGTCGATGGAGGGTAGATAAATGGGTCGTTAAATGGGCGGTGAAGTAGGTATCTTTTTGGTGGGCGCGGATGATATCGGGGGCAGCGGCGAAAGGAAACGGGGTTGGCGCGGGACCGACGGCTACTGATGAAGATGATTGAGCGGGGCGGGACGGTTTGGAGATATTGGTGTTTTTAGGTTTTGGTTTAGCGGTAACTTGTGTGGGCGCGCCTGATGAGAGACCTAATCTGGTCGCGAGGGATGTGGGCGTTAAGGTAGATAATGAGGGGATCATGATGACGATTGATGACGTAAAAAACAGGCGCGTAGATTTCAAAAGTCAATTCAATTCGTGTTTTCAAAGGTTATTATCATTGTCACGTCCCCTTCACATGCGATGCGCCGCGATGCGCTCAACCTCGGTAGCACTGATACCCAACGCCACAAATACAACAGGGATGTGGCGTTGTGGCGTCACACACTGTATCCCAAGGACCTGTAGCAACTCGCTTGAACGACATAAAGACGATGAGTGTAACGATATACTCTGTTCCTAGAAATCCAGCTTCTCCTTGGCATTCCGTAATAAATCACATTCGTATCCACCTCCCTCGGTTCTTACGTCGCAACAACTGTACAACTCCAATTAGCCCGTAGCCCCACTAAGCCAGGGCCCAGTCTAGTCCATCCATCGAAACCGCCACCACCATCCAAATGCGTGGACGGTGAGCGCGCAGACTGTCGAGAGTGAAATGTTGGCATTTATCCATCTAGACGAATCTCAAGGAAAATAACAATATTGTCATCGATTTTGAGGTTCTTGATATTTGCGACTACGTGTGCGATTAGATATGGACGGTGTGCAGGATATTGCGCTGGAGATTGAAGCAGAGAAGTCGGCATTGGAACATGCGGATTTTGGCTGGATTAATGTTGTTTTGCCATTGCCGTTTCGTATTGGCTTGATTGTGGTTTTGGGTATGTGTATGACGTTTTGACTATGTGATATCGTGACTGACATTGTATCTTGACAGGAACCTGGGCATGGGGTTTCAACGTTCATTATCTGACGCATCTTAAAATCGATGTCGCTCATTTAATCACCTATCCACGTCCGGCGACGTCTCTCCCTCTTCACTCTTCAATCTACCGCCTGGCATCCGTCCTCACCGCCTTCTCCGGCGCCAGTCTGTTTCTTTTCTGGACTCTTACCCGGGGCGATCCATCACTAGTTCTTGCTACCGACCACCTTGCTCTTTTCTACCTCGTTGGTCTAGCTCTAGTATTCGTTCTCCCCCTCCCATCTATCGCTTCAAATGGCCGCCGTAGATTTCTCCGTATGCTCCGCCGGGTTGCCATCGGTGGCCTCGCACAGCCTCGAGATGGGAAATTCGCAGATGTCTTGTTGGCGGATGTAATGACCTCATATGCCAAGGTTCTTGCTGACTTGTGGGTTTGCGTCTGCATGTTTTTGAGTTTACCGTCTGCAACTGGACTTCCCAACCGGTCATGTGGCGGCGCCCGTGTCGTTCCGATTATTCTTGCCTTGCCGTCTCTTTGTAGACTTAGACAATCACTTACTGAATACGTTCGCCTCCGGAATGCACCGCGCCGCGAAGCTACCGGGTGGGGTGGCCAACATCTTGCCAACGCGGCAAAATACGCATCTGCTATTCCTGTTATTCTTTTTAGTGTGCTTCAAAAAGAATCCCCTAGCTACTGGCATTATAAGTTATGGGCCATGGCGGCGCTATTCAACTCAGGGTATTCGTTTTGGTGGGACGTCACCAAGGATTGGGACCTTACCCTACTAGATGACGATAGACGGAATTCCCCCGATTATCCCTGGGGTCTCCGCGCTAGGAGATTCTTCCGGCCGATTAACTTGTACTACATGGTCGTAGCGTTAGACTTAGTCTTGAGACTTTCATGGTCTGTCAAGTTGAGTCCGCATTTAAGTCATGTTAGTGACTATGAAGTGTCTATCTATGGGCTACAGTTTGCAGAGGTTCTGCGTCGGTTTCTGTGGATTATGGTTCGCATGGAGACGGAGTGGATCCGGAGCTTGGAGTCTGGAGTTGCCTTGGGTGAAGTCACTGCGATTAAGCGGGATGACGATGTTTAGTGATTATTTGAAATTTTATATACTAGACGGGCGTAATAAATCCAAATTGTCTTCTTTGATTTTGACCCAGTTGGTTGGTGCCTGTATACCGTGCCGTATGACTGTGTCTATATAGTTCGTATCCCCGACTTCAACTCATGATGGCTGCATCCCGTTGGTTCACCCACCCCGCCCTGCCACGCCACTCAACTATTACATGGGGCCCTATATACACATGACGAGTAATGCCAATAGGGCTGATGTACGGAAAGAGGCTATGGTGCATCCGTTTTGGGCGGGGTTCTTTGACATGTATCCCTTGGGGTTATGCCGTGGACGTCTCTTGTTGGTTTAGGACCTAGATTGATGATCTCTAGCCGGGGTAGTCAAAGACAGACAAAGAGAATTGATACTTACCGTACCTGGGTTTTGCCAGACCTTTGGGGCGTTTGAAGATATGTACAATTCAAGTCTCTAACCTCGATACCGTAACATGAATCATTCACGCATCAGCCACAACCGTCACCATTCCTCCTTTCTCTTCCCACCCAAGCGAATCCGAACCCCCCCGGCTCTACCGGCCCCGTTGGATAAATAATCCGCCCTTTAGCCCATTCGTCACCTAAACCGTCAAAGAAACCAGTCGTCGTACTTTATCCCAATACAGCCAACCAAGACCAGGGCCCCTCCATGTCCATCGTTGGTGACGACATTTCCCAAGCTAACAACCTTCAATGGCCCTTCAATGGCTTTCTTTGACTCTCCCGCGGCGATATTAAGAAGAGGAGGGCCCGCTAGGGCGCAGACAGCCGGGCTCATCGATGACCTACTCTGTTCTTGCTACTTCTTCGTTTTTCTTTGTTCATCCTGACAAATCGGTTTCAGCACATACGACATAATGCATACTCCTATCGGGTACAACGAGAATTTGGCTGCCCTCATTGGGACTTCGGATGCCGTGAGGAATAGTCAAGTGAGACGACCATCTCTCATAAACACACCAACTCCTGCTACTTCTCCACCCCCAAGACCAAGACGAAGAACTTCTTCAAATCTTCTCGCCACATCTCCCTCTCCAACTCCGGAAATGAACCGTAAAAACACTTCCTCTCCATCCATATCCGGCTCGATCTCTCCCGCAGCATCAACTCCCACGTCCCCGACAAGTCGGCGTTTCGGCTTCGGCTTCACCCGACGTCCATCGGCTCTCACAATGACTTCAAGCCCCACTCAAACCTCAGCAGCCCCCTCACCGAGTGCCTCACCGGCACCATCTGGGCTGTCGGTACCACCACGTCATGCCAGTGCTACTCGGTCTAACCGTGGTAATATCACGCCTTCTCATTCGCCGGCGCCACAAACTATTGCTACACCACCGCCAATGAATACATTGACGACCTGGCCCGAAGTTACTGGGGCGCCTACTTGCTCTGTGTTTCCTTCTTCGTCGCCTCCTGCGCAACCAGCGCAACAGGCACAGCCAAAACGGACTGAGTTTTACAGACAATACCAAGAAATGCTCAACCGCCAAATGCGCCTCCAACATATTCGACCCGTGGCCGAACTTGAAGGTGGTCCAACAGCCTCGCTAGACGAGCCTTTAAGTCCACCACCTGCGTATAGTCCCATCCACGGTACCCATAGTTCCGGATCCCTTCCCAGCCCCTCCAGCAAACGAAACCCGTTTTCCCATGCGCATTCCCATTCTGCCAGTGCCAGCTCAACCAGTCTCCCGATAACCCCCCAAGACAAAGAATGGCCCCCTTCCAAGCCCACCCACATCCGGCACAACACCGACGGAGCCATCCCCGGTAGTTTCACCGGCCGCGCCTTCATCGACGCCTATGGGAACGGCGTAGTCGTAGCCGCCGAAGACTACGAGGAGACAGACTCGGAAGAGGAAGCCGGAACTGGAACGAGACGCTCGCTTAGAGCTATGGCGAGACGCATTGGAATTATGGGCGACGAATATGCGAAAAAGGCTGGACTGGGAAGTAATGAAGATGACGGGTATTACGAGGACCTGCAGAATTCCGTGGATAGACACATGGGGTTGGTTTCGCCGAAGCCGCTTTCGTCTAGGGATAGTATTATAAGTGGGAATACGGGACGTGGCGGCCACCCGTGGCACAAAGCTAGTAAACGCTCCGTCAGGCGAGGCAAACAGCGCATGTCCTCGCTTGTTGAAAAGCTACCACGTCGTCGATCGTCTACCGGTGGGGATTCATTCACATCTTCAATCTATAGTAGTGACGAAGAAACGAAATCCTCTCCTACTAAATCAAAGTCCAAGACCATCTCCCCAATAACTCCAGGACGACCAGACTCCCCCATCTTTCCACCAACACAATCTCTAGCACCCCCCAAACTCCCCGTTCCAAGTCCGACGCCCCGTGTAACCACACCGCATCCTCCATTCATCCCCAGTTCTCTGTCGCCCATATCATCGCTGGTGACACGCGCACCCCACGCCACGTCCGCCACGTCAGCCCTCAGTAACCAGCCCAAGCCGGCGTCTCTATCACAGTCCTCCTCCCTTCCTGTCTCTGTTCCTGCGGGCCCTACTGGCCTTGCACCTGTCGGTATCCCCCCAGCTGCAGCCACGGGACACATTGGCGGTAGTAAGCCGGTGCGGGAAGCCGTACCACCGGGGCCTGTGGCGTTGGATGTGAGTGTTTCGCATGGGGATAGTCCCATTGTTAAGTCGGCCTTTGTTTCTGTTTCCTTGGGACATGACCAGAGGGATCATTGTCAAGTGACAGACACTTGTAATACCGAAACCAGTCCTGCGATTGACCAAGTTTCCCCTGTGACGGCTACTGATAGACACGACGACGAATCTGCATCTGCTATTTCTGCACCCTCGCCTTGTTCGCCTGTTCCTGTACCTTTTGCCGAGGTTTCTGACCTGTCTTCTGGAACCCGCGAATCTGCACAAACCGACGATCCCCCACCCATCTCCCCCAGCAACAGCAACAACGACACCAACCAAACCCCCGAGTCCGCCGTCCACCCCCCGCTAATCCTCAGTCAGCCCACCGAAATAACCTTAACTCCACTCGCAACCCCCGATACCATCCCCTCTCAATCTCTCGAACCGGTCTCTACAGCTTCATCCGCAACCCAAAGTCCCGGGACCCTTATCGATAGATTGATCAACGCACTCACCCACTCTTCCTCCTTCCCCGCTGCCGGCCGCGACCTCCCGATTCTAGCACCCCCACCTGCGCTGTCTGAACCCGCACCCGCAGAACCTTCCGCATCCATATCCGCAACTGCCCTTCCTACATCATCATCGTCTTCTCCTTCTCCCGTCTCACTCGCCGCCGAGACTTCACAGACCTCAGGTGACACAACAGCTGCGACACCTGCCATCTCCATAACCCCCCAGCCAATGTTTCGCCATTCATTTGTAGCCGCCGTCCGCCGGCACTCTCGTCATTTCGATATAGACAGTGACAATACCAAGGCAGTACAACAACAAAACCGCCAGTCTAACCTGTTGATTCCGCCAAGTCACACTCCAGTTCCCACCTCCGGATCGATTTCTCCCGTGTCAATTGAGCCGCCTTCTCCGAGCTTTTCTTTTTGTGACGAGGAATTATCAGTTCGCCCGTTAACCCTTCTCCAGCCCAGTCCAAACACACCACCCCCCGCTATTCCCAGACAATCATCCCGCCGCGGTGTGCCCGCCCCACTCAATCTTAGTGACTCGAGACCTCCGGCACTCCCCAGTCCAATGACACCACCACGGTTAACATCACCACCCGTGTCCATCTATGGCTCCGTTATATCCGGACCACCATCGGGGAAGCTGACCAGCCCGCCACGGCCACCACGTCCTTTAAGTCCGCCGTTCTCCCCAATGATGAACCCTCTATACACCTCATCCCAACCGAATCTCTCGGTTGCACCGACACTAGCCGAAACAAGCCAAAGCTATTTCGACACGTCAACCAGCGATGAAGAATCCGAAGATGACGCCCCCGCCCGATCCCGAGCTCTCTCCCGCCTCTTCGGCGTCGGCTCCCGGCGAAAATCACTCACATCAACCCCCCAATCCACCTCCGTCCCCGCACAATCCCGCCGAGACCGCTCTGCCACACCAAACCCCAAACGCAACTCCAAAGAGACCCCTCCCTCTTCCAAACGGACCTCTGGAATCACCCCTCACACACCACCGCCCGCAGCTCTCGTCGAGGAAGATGAAGAGGACGAGACTGAGGAACACGGAAATGAAAACGAGACATCACCTCAGTCAGTGGACGCCCGTGGTCGCGCAAAAGACCGGTCAAGTACCGCCAGTTCAAACACTAGTGGAGGCCAAGGTCAAGGAAGCAGCAGCCGGAAACTTCTAGGCAAAGGGAATAGTCAACAAGTCCTAGATCTCCTTTCACAGCCATGGTTCCTCACCAAACGGCAAAAAGAGGAGCGGAAAAGACGGAATATGAAGAAGCAGATTCGAGTGTTACACGAGACGGGGCATGATTAGTTTGGTTATTTTTTTTCTATCTGCATAGTCTGGTCGGTTCTTTTCATGATACTCTTCTTTTATGTTTCTTTTCTCACTCAGGTATTTTGGGTTCAGGTTTTTTTATGAATATATATGTATGTAACCAAAAACAAGCAAACAAACGTTCGAGATATCAAACAACAGCTCCAAACAAGAAAAAAAAAATCAACAAGTTAAAAACGATATACAAGACGTACATGAGTCGCCTTTTTCCTAGAGCCACCCAGCAAAAGTAGAATCCCCCAATGCACTCATCAAAATCAGTCATGCCATCCATCCGTCCACCCATTATTAATTGCATGACCTCTTTTCGTCCATATTTACGTTCACCTCTATTTACCCGCAAACTTGAATGAAAGCAGCTCAGCCAACGAAGCCGTCGGGCAACCATGCTTAAGGAACTCGTGTTCCAAGAGTTCCTCCGCCGACGCTCTCCTCGGCACATCCACACACAGACAGAAACTGAGGAAATCGCGGAGCTCCTTACTCGGCTTATCCGGTCTCTTGAGTCTGGGAGTGCCGTTGGTGGCAATGAGATACAGGGCCTTCAGAGGTTCCTCGTTCAGGTATGGAGGCTCCGATTCAATCATCTCAATGGCCATGATACCGAGTGACCAAATATCGACCTTGGGACCATACTCTTTTTGCTTGACGACTTCAGGAGCCATCCAGTAGGGGGTACCGACCATGGTAGCACGCTTGGAACGCTGATCAGACAGCTTAGCGCAGAAACCGAAATCAGTGATTTTGACGTGACCACGGGCGTCAAGGAGGACGTTGTCAGACTTGATATCACGATGAATAATGTTTTGAGAGTGAAGGTGGTGAAGACCACGGCAAGTCTAGACATGAAAGTTAGTAAATATTGCGCAATATAGGATTCGTTTAAACTCACCTCCAAGGAAATCGTTGAAATCTGCTCCTCGGTAATTACAGGGTTGTTGTCAATGACATCTGTCAAAGGACCACCCTCCATGAACTCCATGACAACCCAAAGCTCAGCGCCGTTGTTCCGCAAGAAGGCGTCAACAAAGTTGACAATATTCTCATGCTGACTATCCTTCATGACCAGGATCTCATTGACAATAAGTTCCTTACGTGGTTGGTTGGCCAAATCCATCTGCTTGATAGCCACATAGGCAGGCTTGTCTGCCCGACCCGTCCGCGCCTCATTGTTATCAATGACTCTCCGCGCCGGCTTAGAGGTAGTCTCTGGCTTAACGCGCGCAACATACACGGAACCCGAGGCACCCTGACCAATCTTCTTTTGCTTCTGGTACGACATGTTGGGGTCCTCCTTGGAAACCGCCTCGCGCAGGCGCGCCATAATCTCGCCTTCCGACATGGTCGACATACGGACCGTCTCCTTGCGCGGCTTGCTGAGGGCATCTTGCGCATCCTTGCGCGGGTCGTCTGATGGCGCAGGAGGCGTAGGCTTTGACACATTGAGAGGCTTGGGCTGCGCAGGTCTTTGCGCCGCAGCAGTCTGCTGTTGCGTGCGTGGCTGCGATTGGCCACTGGGTCCGGTGTTCTGGTACCGCGGGCCGGAAGACTGCGGTGGGCGGGTGCTGCTGGAAGAGGGAGTGGTGGGTTGGCGGCCGGGAGCGGGTGGCGCAGGCCGTTGGGCACGAAGTGGCGCGGGGGCCTTGGCGGGCGCCGAGGGAGCTGCACGACTGGGGTTGTATCCGGAGGAGCTAGAAGAGTACCCACCGCCACCAATCTCCTGCTTGGCGAGGGGCGTCTTGGTCTGTGGGATCGAAGCATTGTAGGCCTCCTGTTCGCGGCGTTCGCGCTCGGCAGCTTCGCGTTGTCTTTGTTGCTCGAGTTGCTTTTTGCGCTGCTCCTCGCGGGCGGCATCCTGGTTAACGTAGTTTGGCGCCATGTTCTGCATTTGCGCCCGTTGCTGTTGCTGTTGCTGTTGCAAAAGCGCCTGCTTCTGCTCGGGATGGAGTGGGCGCTGAGGAGTCTGAGGGGTGTTGTCGTATGTGGGTTGGCGCTGGGGAGGGATAGGTCTGGGAGGAGCAACACCTGCGCCGCCGGCTCCGTAAGTACCAGCCTGTTGCATACCACCAGGAGGGGCGCCACCGGGGTATTGCTGTTGCTGGCCATCGCCCTTGGTGAGATCGGTGTAGAAATCGAGAACTTCAAAGACGGCCTGGGGGTTGCGCTCGTAATCTTCTTTGGTGATAGCTGAGTTGTTTAGGAGCTTGGACCACTCCGGAGGGAGACCGACAAACTGGCCCGAAGTGGGGTCGAAACCGACGTGCACGGCGTGCGAAAAGTTGGTGGGGTTGCTGACACCACCCATTCCAGGGCAAGAACCGTAAATAAGATCAATCCACTCGTACAGGTCGTCGTCGCTCTTGACCTTGATTTGCAGCGTCTTTGTTACGCCATCGTCGTCACCGGGGCTGTTAGACGGACCATTGGAGTTCCGCTTAATCTCCAGAATCGTACCAGCAGCCTCCAGTCGGCCGACATTCACCACATCTCTGAGGAATAGTGTATAAGAGACCTTGCCACCTTCGGCCTTGTGGAAGTCTAGCGCCTCCTTGCGCAGAATTAAAAACTTGCTCTTCCATGGCTGGATAAAGTTCTTGCCCTCCTTCACTTGGGCCCAGCCCTCCTTCTTGACGGCGACGCCGCCCTGGCCGTCCATGTTCATGGGACGGATGGGAATGGTCGAGCCCGAGTAGCCCGATGATGCGGTAAGAGTAGAGCGATTGGACGTAAGGATTGCGGCGTTATTGTTGCTGCCGGGTAAATTGGTGTTTGGAGTGAGAGCAAGCTTTGGTCGGTCACCGGGTCGCGGGGCGGGACCTGGGTTCATAAACTGCTCGGGAGTGTATTTACTGCCGCCGGTGTTAGCCATTTTGGGGTTGTTTGTTTGTAAATCGACGTGCAGATGTCGTGGGGTCGTAAGAAAGCCCGGTAGCGAGCGCGGTCAGGTGTTGGAAGAAAGCTGTGCGCGCGTAAAAAGACAGCCAGCGTCTGTCAAGCGAAAACGAGGGGTAACTTGTTGAATGGCAGGCAATGTGAAAAAAAGAAGAAGGGAAAAATGCACGCGGCTTCAGGACTTGAGCCGACACTCGTGCAAATACCCAAAATCGAAATTCCACAAAAGACACACACCTCAATCTGTTGTCTGCGCTCCAATTTCCAATAGCGTGCGGCCGTCCAAGACCAGAAGGTCCAGCTCCAATCCACTACCGTAAGTCACTGTAAAAAGAAGTGGGTATGTGTATGATTTCGAGAAAGCTTTGGCCTCTACACCTGGTCTTTGTTCCGGGGTGCTCCTTCTGAGTAGTAGCCAACTTTGGCTGGTATCCAAGGGAGGATTTCGCAAGTCAAAAATAAAGGGGGCGTCTGGAATGTATAGACAACTTTGGAACGAGGCTGTATAATGGATGAAGCTGGCTTCAACTTCCTCCAAGTGACAAGCTGACAGATTGGCAGACTGACAGGCTGACTAGAGGTGGAACAGTGGCTTCATGTCAACAAATGACAGCCATCCACAACCTATACAAAGCGCGCGTGTCAACGGCACGCCGCAATCCATTCCACCGCCTCCCGTGCAGACCTGCCAGCATCCGTCCAATCACCTACACCGAAAATCCCCCCACTAGAGAAGGAAGACTTGACCAGAACAACGTTGCCCCTCACTAAAGCCAGCCCGGCTCACTCGATCGGGCGACGGTAGGATTTCTAGTCTACCAAGCTAGCTGAACGGGATCAAATGTCTCGCTGACTGACGTCTTGGTTTTGATATAGAAAGGGGCCAAGTAGGCGTCGGAAACCTGTTCGAGAAGGCGAAATGACATATGTCATGGAATATACCATAAGATGGCGTCGTGGTGTAGCCTCTAGAATCAAAGAAGGTGACATTGTGCTAATTCGTAGCTTCCGTAAGGGAATAGCGGCTGTACAACTGAAAAAGGATGGAGTGAAGGGATAATTACCTCTTATTTGGTGTGGTTTCCCAGTCGCAAGGAAACTCGAATATGCGCCGAGGAAAACGATAAAAAAGGAAGATGAAAATGTAACAAAACAGAAGCGCGGTTATGAAGAATCTTGCCACCGTCTGTATGCACGATGAGACTGAGGGGCAAGCAGGAAAAAAAAAAGGGANAAAAAAAAAAGGGTAAAAGAAAAAAAAAAGAAAAGGCAAGGGGAAGAACAGAGACGAACGAGGGGTTAAAGGAGTGGGGAGAATATGGTGTTCGTGGGTTCACGAGCGACTTACGCTTTCTGTTTCTGTGTGGCCATTGTCAGAGACAAAGAAGACGTGCGACGCGCCTTGAGTTGGCGAGGGTGCAGACGGTTTTATTGAGAGTGTTGGGCCGTTTGATGGCTCGGATCGCTTGGGCTTTGGGGGTTTTCACCGGCCTTTGAATAAGATAGGTTTGTAACTAGTTCTTGTGGTTTGAATGAATCTTGTGATGTGATGCTAACTTTGTTGCCTCCGCTCGGTAGTGGCGATGTTATGCTATACATGGATAGATATATCAAAAGTCTACGTTTTATAAAAAACCAAACCAACCGCCGAGAAACCCAAAAGGCCACCGGAGCCGACGTAAGGTCGCAATGTTCCTCTCCCTCCAAACACCAAAGAAACACTCCCCGAAACAAAAACAAAGCCAACTACACCTCTTCTCACCAAAACGCCCGCCCTAAATCCCACTGTCGTTGCCCGCGCTATAGACTTTGCTCACTCCAATATAAGGTCTGTGTGTTTAGTTGCTCCGCACCACACGCAATACAGTACGGCACGAAAGAGAAGGAAAAGAAGAGAAAGCATGGCTTATTTGACTAACAAAAGAGCCCGTGAGCCAGCCGTTGGTATCAGGTTTTCGGTGGTGTTGGAAACACTGACTAGTTGGTTGGTGGTCTGGTGATAACTACGTAGACAAAGACGACATTGGTAGTTCTTAGTCGATATGCGGGTGGCGTTACAGGGGATGACGATTTCTTCACATTTTAAAGCAAGACAGCGGGATGGATGGACTCGACTGGATGGCTTGAAGCCTGAGAGAGGGGCTATATGCAAGGGACCTCACATGCGCCTGTCATGTCTTGGGACCTCGAGACACGGCACGGAAGAATTGCTGTTTTCTAGAATGGGAAGTTGGTATTGGTCTTTGCGCTACGGCTGACGGGATAAAGCCGGGCGTCAAAGAGAGGTCGTTGGCAACATGTCCATACGAATATTTCGGACAAATGGACCAGACACCACTTTATCTTTGCAGTGAGGGACATTACATCTCACAAATGTGTTTATTGATAAATGTGAGTCAACTTTCATGTACTCGTCGGCATTCAGTCCGACACTATATGTACATTGTATGTAGGCAACATAGATGCAGATCCACCGTCCATCTGGCAATATCTCCAAAGTGTATGTATGTACCTTTGGTCTGTGTTTGTCCTTCCGCCCGGGCCACAAAGAGTTCCCAAGCGGCATCAGCAATCAGAAAACGCCGATTCCATACTGATGTCCTTTTGTCACCCGCAGCGATTATCATGTTTCTATTTTATCTGGAGTACGTGAGAGGATTACCCCAGAGATACTCTTGTTGTCTCTAACACCCGTCATTATCGGTCCGTCGATTACGGGGGCGGCTCCTTCGGCTGGTTATCCACAATGTGCATACCTGAAACAAGTTAGCCAGCTTAGAAATCATCATATCCAGCCACTATAAATCCAGAAACAATGGGATGCAACCTTACTTTATGATTTAGTGCTGGCATCATGACCATACAGGGAATCGGCTTGAATCTTTGCAATTAGAACCGTCACACCAATCAATACACCAGTAATTCTTATCAAATGTCATGTACATAACTATCATCATTATACATTGAATCCGGTATACATTTTCATCGAGTATAAGCCAAAAATCATCACAAGGGTTACAAACAACCACAGGGTTCACGCCATCCCGCAACCTGGTTACCCGCTGAACTCAAAGCCCTACCATAACTCAAATTTCAACAGAAACGACCACGGACCCCCAACCTTCTAGAAGCCTCACCGACGGGAAATCCGCCTCAACTTGTAAGTGCCCCGGGCCAACATAAAGTTTATCTCGCTAGGTATGCGGGTGCACCTGATGAAGTGAGTGCTTATACTGGTTATAACATGGGCTCTTTACACGTCGTGCCTTTGGCTATCTCGTAATGACTTGCGAATATAGATTTACTGCATCACAATGTATAGAGTATCAGCGAGCATACCAACTGTTAGAGATATTATGCGGCTATGGCGAACCTCCATTTAGTCCAATATAGCAGTCCTTGATCTCAATGTTCATGCATAACTTTAGCCATGGCTACTTAATACTCTCCATCCAGTAACCTCCACATTCCCAAAAAAGCCAAGTAAACTGAACTTGGCATAATCAAACGAACCACACCACGATACAATCCAAACAAGTCACCGAAATTCTACTTACAACCAGAACATAGCTATATCATGTGACTTAAAACCATCGACTTATACCAAAAATATCTGGCTGGAGCCTGTAAAACATGCAGGTAAAGGATAACCGCCTCCTTCAATATTTCGAGTGAATAGGTCACCATTTCGAATAGACCTCGTTTTCACGGCGTCTAAAAATCATGACACTAGGTCTCCATCTCCGTGGCTGTGTCCACCGAAACGGGTAGGCGTTTCGTTTACCGCGTGGGACACTGGTGCGGTGCCGCGAGATGAGCTCTCTGTATATGGAACGGGAGGATGACCGTGGTGGGATTATTTTGCTAGGATAAGACGGGTCACGGTGCATCCGTGGTTATTGGACCTGGAGGTCATAGAGTTGGTTCCTGAATATAGGAATGAACGGACATTGATTCACCAAATCACGTCTATATCTTGGCATCTTATCAATGTGCTTAAACTTTTATTCATTCAATCATTTTACCAAGCCACCGTCCGTACATACAGACTTAAGCCTTCTGGCCCTCGAACTTAGGAAGCTCCTTCTCGATATCCGCCCAGCTCTTCTGGCCGGTAACCAGGGCGCGAATAGCCTCGACAATAGCATCCTCACTGCCACGGACCTGGACCATAGAGTCACGGTCACGCAGAGTAACAGTGTTGTCGGCGACAGACTGGAAGTCAATGGTAACACCCAGAGGGGTACCAAGCTCGTCGTTACGGCTGTAACGCTTACCGATGGTAGCACCGGAGACGTCAGTGCGCACCCAGATTCCGAGGCTGGTAAGCTTGCGGGAGATCTTGTCGGTGAGGGGCTTGAAGTCGGCGTTGTTGGAAAGGGGAACGATGAGGACCTTGGTGGGGGCAACAATGGGAGGGAAAGAGAGGACCTATAAATCGGGTTAGTTCGTCATCTTATATGTGAGACATTCCTGTAGGAATATAGACTTACACCACGGGCCTCGTCACCGCCCTCATCAGAGGCACGGGTCCAGTAGGCGTGCTCAATCAGCGAGTACATGATACGGCCGATACCGAACGAAGGCTCGATAACGTGGGGGTAGTACTCGCGGTGGTGGATGGTGTTCTTCTTAAGGGGAAGAGCCAGAGCCTTAGAGTCAATCTCCGCAGCAGCAGCCAGACCAGGAACAGTGACCGAGATCTTGCCATCCTTAGCCAGAGTCTCAGAGAGCTTAGCAAGCTCCTCCTGAGACAAAGAGATGAGGTGATTCTCAACGGCCTTGGCGTCCTTCTTGAAGAGGGGACCGAAGACCTTGCGGTTGGGCTCAACCTCGTACTTCTCCTCCTCAATAGGAGTCTCCAGACGCTCGCGGACGGTGAGAGTGGCACCGGTGCGCTTGGCGTGGGCCTCGAGATCGTAGGCAGCACGGTCAGCGCAGCCAACACACTCGACCCAACCGGAAGAGGTGAGAAGCTCGCAATCCCAGCAGTCAGCGGCATAGTGAGCCATCTCATTACCCATGTGCTGGCGGAAACGGAGCTTGGTCATGTCAACACCAATCTTCTCCATGAACTTGAAGATGCGAACAAGGTAGTAACCCAGAGTCTCGTTGTTGACCAGACCAGACTTGACAGCCTCGCCAATGGTGATGGTGGTGACGGTAGTCTTACCATCCTGCTGGGTGTGGCGGTCCAGGAGAGGGAGCTCGGTATCGGCAACCTCGGCGAAGCGGGGGTGGGTCTTGCCGGAGCTGGGGTCGACGAAGTGCTCAATCTCAGCCATGAGGAACTCACGGACACGGAGAAGACCACCACGGGGAGAAATCTCGTTTCTGTACGAGCGACCAACGCAGGCGGAGGCGAAGGGCATGGAGTTGTTGTTGAACTCGAGGAGCTTGGAGAAGTTGAGGAACTGACCCTGAGCAGTCTCGGGGCGGAGGAAACCAACAGAGTTGGAGTTGGGGCCAATCTGAGTCTGGAACATAAGGTTGAACTGCTTGGGCTCACCGGGGACGACACCAGTAGCGGGGTTCTTCATGTCGTACTTGACAATCAGCTCACCAAGCTCGGCACCGGTGTAGTTGTCAAGACGGGCAAGAATCTCCTCGTACTCCTGGACAACCTCATCGGTGAGTTTCTGGGCGGCGACCTTGCCGACCTTCTTCTTCTTCTTGTTGGAGTCATCCTCCTCCTTGATGGTCTCACCACGGGCGATCTTGTTGGCGTTCAGGCGGGCCTTGAGGGTATCCTTGACCCAGTGGTCGGCACGGAGAAGCTCGCCGTTCTTGGGATCCTTGCACATCCAGTCGGTGAACTTGTCGCAGTGACCGGAAGCCTTGAAGACATCGTGGGGAGTCAAGACGGTGGTATCAACCTCGAGCATGGCCTCCTCGTTGATGAAGTGCTTCTTCCACAGGCTGATGATGTTATCCTGCAGGGTAACACCGGGAGGACCCATGTCAAAGAGACCGGCGGAACCACCGTAGATCTCGAAACCGGGGGTGTAGAACATGCGGCGACGGAGGAGACCGTCCAGGGCGGGACGGTCGAGGGGCTGGCCCTTGAGAGTAGTGGTGTTGGCGGCCATTTTGATCTTTTTCCTATCTTTTGATTTGAGGTTGGAGCTAAAAGAGCAGGTTTGTTGGAAGTAGACCGAGCGGTTCGTGCGGGAATGGAACGCGGTTGTTGAGAGGGAGGAAGAAAGTCTAGCGATGCTGGCGCTAGAAATGTTACGGTTGCGGGTGCGGGGAACCGATGTTGGCAAACGGCGGCAGTTTGTCAATGAAACGAGATAACGACTCGAATAAGAACGTACAAAAACGGAAGATACCATTCACAGCAATGCAAAAACTCCAGCTAGAAGAAACAGCTGGAGCCACTAATTGATTAAGGAATTCCAACGGAGTGCTTTCAAGCCCTTACACTGAGCCTCTACAAAATTTACGCAAACGCCAACCGTATGACTCCATCAAGTCACGGAAGGATCCATAATAGACTATAGTGGATGATGATAGAACACCCCGCCTGTAATTCAACGTTCCACAAGTCGTCTCAAAGCGGATCTGAATAAGTTTAGCGCTTGTGTTGACCCTTGAAAATAAGGGTGGGGTAAAAGAAACCCAGGGCCCCCACTAACTAAAGTCGACGCCAGAAGCACTGATAAGATAAGAAAAAGTTTCGAAAATCAAAGCAGCTACCAAGACAGGCCCAAATCCCGCCCGATCCGCGCAGGCAGTTAAGATCGTGATTTCCTCAGTCGCCGATCTGCCACCACGACCACCCACGAGCCCTCGAAATAACCATCGTCATGGCTCCTCGCACCAACTACTCGAACGTGTCCATTTCCAAGGGCGCCAACAAGCTCAAGCGCCAAGCCCTCTTCGTCGAACACAAGCGCAAAGTCACCAAAGAGCGCCATGAAGCCCGTCATCGCCGTCGGAAGGCCGAAGCCCAGGACCCGCTCCTGAAGGCCGAACGTCTCGCCAAGAACAAGCCGCAAACTATCGAAGATAAACGTGTCTGGGATGATGCGGAGGAGATGGACATTGAGAGCGCACCGTTGGGTGTCGCTGTGAATGTCAAGTCGGCCCAGCGCAAGGCGCAAACTCAGGCTAAGCTGGAGGCTATGCAGGATGAATTTGATGAGGAAGAAGAGGACTCGGAATCGGATCGCGATTCTATGCTGGATTCGGAGGACGAGGAGGAGGAAGCGGAGCGGAGAGCTAAGAAGGCTAGTAAGGCGCAGGCGAAGGAGGCTAAGAAGGCCGCTGCTATTGCTGCGCTGGAGGTTAAGCCTGATGATGAGCCCGCTAGTGTTCACTTCACCATGTCTACCGAGTCTCTTGCTAAGAAGTTCCCCGCACTCTTTGATGACGGCCCGCGTCCCGATACCAAAATCCTGGTCACGACCTCTCTTAACTCGACTCTTCACGACGAAGCCCGTCTTATTTGCGAACTCTTCCCCAACTCGGAATATATTCGCCGTACCGCCCACCGCTACGGATACAAGTACTCTCTCCGCGAGATTGCCAAGTTCGCGCATAACCGCAACTACACCGCCGTTGTCATGCTCAAGGAAGACCAAAAGAAGCCTACCGGTCTGACCGTGACGTACCTCCCCTCCGGTCCCACTGCTACCTTTTCTATTAGCTCGTGGGTCCTGGGCAAGTATATCCCCGGCCACGGTAACGCAACTGGCCACATTCCCGAACTTATTTTCAATGGATTCAGCACCCCATTGGGTATCTTGACTGCCCGGATGCTGGGTAACCTGTTCCCTAAGCAGCCAGAGTTCATTGGCCGGACGGTCATGACGTTCCACTCACAGCGTGATTTTATCTTTGTGCGGAGACACAGATATGTCTTCCGTGATCGTCGTGAGACGGAAAAGAAGATTGCTGGTGCGGATGGTACGGATCTGAAGGGTGTGGAAGATATCCGGTCTGGTTTACAAGAGTAAGTTTCTACAAACGTGGGCCCCCTATTCATTATCACATGCTAACAAAATCACAGACTCGGCCCCAGATTCACTCTCAAATTGCGGAGAGTCGACAAGGGCATCGGCCGTGCCGGTAGTGAAGGTGACGACGCTCTCCAATGGGAATGGAAGGCGGGTATGGAGAAGGACCGCAAGCGTTTCAACCTGTAGATGTGTATTATTTGTCTCTGTTATTCAGCATCGGCGTTTGGGATTTGTTTGTTTGGGATACTCTATATATATAGTGTTCTTGTAGAGTTTGAGTCAAAAGCAGGTGACAAGAGTTCATCTAATCTAATGATATCCCGTGTTCAGTAATATACCTTCCTCTTTGGTTATGGTTTGCTAACCAGTTGGCGCCTTCCATTTTCTGTGCAACGTGACGAGTGTTCATGTGGGGTAATTACGGAGCTATTCCCATACAAGGCGTAATTGGTGTAGTGGTAACATTAATCGTTGCCATCCGGTAATGATTCGATTAGCCCTGGGTTCGATTCCCAGATTACGCAACTTTTTGAAGCGGTGTTGCTTTTTTGGCGAATGTCATGATGATGTTTGAATCCCCCTGGTGTACATGTGTGCACCTGGTTATCGTCAAGGCTCCTATGAAGAAGAACATTCTGCCGAGGGAGGGGAGGCTGGTCTGGTTTAGTCATCGGAATATTCTCCTTTGTTGCAAGGACCAATTTTTTGAGCGACATCTCATGACGCAACAACGTATAGTATACGACTTGCACGTCGGAGAGGAAGAAACTTTCCGATCTGCTGATTCAACCGTGGGTTCAGGTTACGTTTTCTCCTCGCTCCCCCGCCAGTAAGCTTGCAGCGTTTACTCCTGCGTATTCCTGTTGTCGTTGTTTTCCCGCGGCACTTGGCTCCCAAAGATAACAGACAATTCTTCAGGCGCTAGTGGCGCCAACCTCTCGTTTGCAAGATCGGCTATTGAATCCGGGGGGTTGGGATGTCCTTCTTCGTGGAGAGGTTCCTGGCCGGAGCTAGATGGGTGGCTCCGGGTTCCACATCATTGTTCGTTATGAGAACANACATGCGCTAAGGATGACAGGTGGATCCACTGACTTGCAGAGATGGAGACTGCCAACTCAGCAGTATGAACAACCGCATCACGACCGAGAAAACGATGTATGTATGTACATATGTACATACATAGAGCCAGCCGTCTGTGTGCCGATCAAAGTAGGTATGTACATACATACATGCGAACATACATTTTCTACGCAGGAGAAACGGTACAATAAGGGGTCTGCAGACGCAAAGAATCGCCCAGTTTATAAGAGCCGATGGGCTGAAGTCTAGCTATCCATGAACAATGTGTGATATACGCATACACATGGCGGTAAGCTGGTACGTTTAGACGCCGTCTGTAAATGCCAAGATACGGATATATCGNTGTATGTATGTACATATGTATGTATGTACATATGTATGTATGTACATAGAGCCAGCCGTCTGTGTGCCGATCAAAGTAGGTACATACATGCGAACATACATTTTCTACGCAGGAGAAACGGTACAATAAGGGGCCTGCAGACGCAAAGAATCGCCCAGTTTATAAGAGCCGATGGGCTGAAGTCTAGCTATCCATGAACAATGTGTGATATACGCATACACATGACGGTAAGCTGGTACGTTTAGACGCCGCCTGTAAATGCCAAGATACGGATATATCGTACGCAGAAAAATTCAGAAGCGCCAAGCGGGGTCATCAAGGAGTGAATCGCCAACAAGCTTCCTGTTTTGGATGTAAACGGTGAAGAATTTTCACATCAAGTGAGGGGCAAATAGTTCCAATGATCTTCCAATGTCCATGATTGCTTCTGNTACATAGAGCCAGCCGTCTGTGTGCCGATCAAAGTAGGTATGTACATACATACATGCGAACATACATTTTCTACGCAGGAGAAACGGTACAATAAGGGGTCTGCAGACGCAAAGAATCGCCCAGTTTATAAGAGCCGATGGGCTGAAGTCTAGCTATCCATGAACAATGTGTGATATACGCATACACATGGCGGTAAGCTGGTACGTTTAGACGCCGTCTGTAAATGCCAAGATACGGATATATCGTACGCAGAAAAATTCAGAAGCGCCAAGCGGGGTCACCAAGAAGTGAATCGCCAACAAGCTTCCTGTTTTGGATGTAAACGGTGAAGAATTTTCACATCAAGTGAGGGGCAAATAGTTCCAATGATCTTCCAATGTCCATGATTGCTTCTGTTGATAGAGAAAATACCGCGGTGTCGGATCCATGTCTTTCATCGCTGAGGGATATCCTCAAAAGCCGGTAAACCCCTACCCAAGAATACCCGAACAAGCGCCAAAGCCGCTCTGATTTTCCCAGACAGGACGGTCCACGCGGCGCACAATCTCCAACACCACGCCTTGCATACTGACAGCCCGATACCTCGTAGGTAAAGTGACGTGATGACAGGCCAGGCTGAAGAAAATGATGACAACGTGAGCGGCAATTGGAAGTGTCCATGCGGGTTAATAAGCGATGAGTCTGCGTAGCTTGTTACTACCCTCGGCTCCTTTTTTTTTTTCTTCACGGATGCCAGCCAGTGAGGATCACCTGGTGCGGAGGCCCGCTGTGTTGGCTGGATCCTGTTGACTCTATTTGTTGGTGCTTCTATGCGGTATCCTGAAATGGAGCCTAAGAGGTTAGGAAGAGTCAAGATGGAGAGTGTGAAGTTCTAAGAGGGTAACTTCATGATGCCGGTTGAGGCCCGTCTGGTGAAATATTCCAGACCAAGGACAAGTCCACAATCGAAAGTCCCCGGTTCCTTGCTTATGGACTGGACCGGGGGGAAACAAACTGTGTGTTGATCTGGCTCCGCAGAAAACCGGTATCCAGGTTATGGTTTTCGATGGACGTTGTAAGTATGTACACATGTCGTAAGTATGTTGTCTGTATATATGCACATGTGTGTTGCAGAATAACAGTCGTGGTTCATTGACAATAGCCCATAAAGAAAATTGCTCGCTTGTTCGGTATAGCATGGATCTCGGATCCCCAGAGTGGTAAGATAGACAGTCCATCTCCAAAATGTCCAGGTCCGGGCTTTCTTTACAAATGCTGGATTGGAGGCAGGTTACATGGAAGCATTGAGCACATTACTTTACTCTTATTCTTCAACAAAAGCAACGAAAAAAAAAACGAGGAAAAGGGAAGGGATGAAGGGATTAGAACAAGACGAGGGGGGTGTGATGGTCCAGCGTAGCATGAATAATCTCAAGCGTCATACGCGGGGCAACAAAGTCTACATTCGGTAGACAAGGAGGAAAGCAGCGGACCAGGAGGGGCGCAAGTGGGGATTCAGCGTAAAGGTGGGCTGGTCAGTTCGTCTTCATAAAAGGGTCGCATGGCGCCTCTGGGCAGGTCGGGGCCCAGGTGATTTTGGTTTGTCTTGATTTTATCACCATGTTGGAGAGTTTTTGATAAAAGGGAAATCTTACACGGACGTCACTGATCAAAAAGTTGCCTTTGTTTCTGACAGAGGATTCACGAGGATAGCGGATCCAAGTTCCGACTCGACTGGCATCAACTCAAATAACTACATCCCACTCCTACTACAAGAGAGTTGAAGTTCCCCTCTTTTTTTTGACTTTTGCTCTTATACATATGCGCATTCGCATGTACGATACACGACGATACTACCAACTACACGTTACTACTCGGACCCTGCAAACCCCGCGAATTCCATTTCCGACCGATTACGGACGGACCTGACATCACCATACGCACGTACCCAACGACAATAAACGTACGACTTGCCTTTTCAAAGTTACCTCATAATGTCCCCGCAGGGTAGATATCCGCCACACGACGAGAACGACGAAGACGGAAAGGAATACAACAACCACCATGACGAAGTCGATGAGGTGATGATTAACGAGGCAGTCATTAGCGATGACGACAGCGATGACACCAAGCTGCACGCGTTTGCTGCCTCGCCTTTCCGTTTCTCGGCTTCAGCTTCGATATATCCACCTTCTTTACTGCCCCCGCGACTAGCGTTTGTAGACGATGACACAATCGACGTGTAAGTGTTTGTACCTCACCTGCAAGACATACATACAATTTTAGTAGCTGTGTCTAACAATGTCCCCCCCTGTAGTGCTGCCTCGACGCGATCTCTGTGCGAGAGATATCTCGATTATCGGGAGGAAAATGGCCGGCGTTACTGCGGTGAATATTTCATGCCGAATGACGAGTTTGAACAGACTCGCATGTACTTGAACCACCAGGTGCATCTCCAGATGCTGGGTGGTGCGCCCACGACAGTGCCACTTGACAATCCGCAAAAGATTATTGATATTGGGTGTGGAACGGGAGAATGGGTGTGTCAAATCGGCGAAATGTACCCAATGTGTGATGTTGTTGGAAAGGATATCTCGGCCATTCAACCGCCAAATCCGCCCCACAATGTATTTTTCGAGATTGAAGACGCAGAAGAGCCATGGCTACAGGCGCCCAACTCGGTGGATCTAGTGCATTTTAGAGAGATGTTTGGAGCTTTCCGGGATTGGAGATTCATCTACGAACAGGCTTTTGAATGTATTAAGCCGGGTGGGTACATTGAAGTTCAAGAAACTGATGACGATGGTGGTGCGTGGGATTATCTTGCCCGGCTATTCCCACCTGATTCGGAGATTTTCCCTATGGGGGTGGATTTAGTTGAGGCGGCTGCAATTTCTGGTCGGCCACTTGGGATAGCTCACATGTCCAAGGAACTTCTGGAGGAAGCTGGGTTCGTGGATATCCAGGAGATTCACCTCGACATCCCGCTGAAGTTGGATTCTGGAAACGATGGCAAGATCTGGTTGGTTGTTTGCATTGATGTCATCGAGGCTATGTGTTTGAGACTTCTTACCAAGTATAAGGGATATGACCCAGAACAATGCATTGCCGCCTGTGAGCGTATTGCNTGTGTCTAACAATGTCCCCCCCTGTAGTGCTGCCTCGACGCGATCTCTGTGCGAGAGATATCTCGATTATCGGGAGGAAAATGGCCGGCGTTACTGCGGTGAATATTTCATGCCGAATGACGAGTTTGAACAGACTCGTATGTACTTGAACCACCAGGTGCATCTCCAGATGCTGGGTGGTGCGCCCACGACAGTGCCACTTGACAATCCGCAGAAGATTATTGATATTGGCTGTGGAACGGGAGAATGGGTGTGTCAAATCGGCGAAATGTACCCAATGTGTGATGTTGTTGGAAAGGATATCTCGGCCATTCAACCGCCAAATCCGCCCCACAATGTATTTTTCGAGATTGAAGACGCAGAAGAGCCATGGCTACAGGCGCCCAACTCGGTGGATCTAGTGCATTTTAGAGAGATGTTTGGAGCTTTCCGGGATTGGAGATTCATCTACGAACAGGCTTTTGAATGTATTAAGCCGGGCGGGTACATTGAAGTTCAAGAAACCGATGACGATGGTGGTGCGTGGGATTATCTTGCCCGGTTATTCCCACCTGATTCGGAGATTTTCCCTATGGGGGTGGATTTAGTTGAGGCGGCTGCAATTTCTGGTCGGCCACTTGGGATAGCTCACATGTCCAAGGAACTTCTGGAGGAAGCTGGGTTCGTGGATATCCAGGAGATTCACCTCGACATCCCGCTGAAGTTGGATTCTGGAAACGATGGCAAGATCTGGTTGGTTGTTTGCATTGATGTCATCGAGGCTATGTGTTTGAGACTTCTTACCAAGTATAAGGGATATGACCCAGAACAATGCATTGCCGCCTGTGAGCGTATTGCCGCGGATATGGCCCGTCTTGCTCAAGATCCTGCTACCGCTGCTGAAATGAACGCGCGCATCAAGATCATTACTGGTCGGAAGCCAGAAACCCCCATTGGCCACAACCCCAATGACTACTCCACACCAGTTGGTTACTATGGGTCTTCGTCCAACCACTCGTCTGGCCGTTCTGGCTCCGGTAGCACCTCAACTACCCGATCTGGTCCTGAAGTAGCGACCGAGAACCTCCGGAAGGCCCAACGGAACTCGAGTAGCACGTTGAGAGATGACGCTGCGTCGGACCAGTTCAGTATCGGTGGAACTTCAACGCGGGGATCGCAGAATGGTGGATCTCATATCACTAAGTTGGTGTTTGATGAGCCGCCACCGCCGCTGCCTCAGGTGTTTTATGTGCCGGAACCAATTCTGCCACCGGCTCCTACGCCGATTCCTTTGCCTCCGGGTACAAACGTTTTGAGACGGATTAGAGAGGATGATGAAGTTGAGGTACCTAGACGGATGACTAGTGATGCGGATAGTGGTATCTATGGGGTTGGAAGTATTGCATCGCGGAGTTCATCCTCTTCGGGGAATACGATCAGAAGGCGCTGAAATATATAANGTTGGTTACTATGGGTCTTCGTCCAACCACTCGTCTGGCCGTTCTGGCTCCGGTAGCACCTCAACTACCCGATCTGGTCCTGAAGTAGCGACTGAGAACCTCCGGAAGGCCCAACGGAACTCGAGTAGCACGTTGAGAGATGACGCTGCGTCGGACCAGTTCAGTGTCGGTGGAACTTCAACGCGGGGATCGCAGAATGGTGGTTCTCATATCACTAAGTTGGTGTTTGATGAGCCGCCACCGCCGCTGCCTCAGGTGTTTTATGTGCCGGAGCCAATTCTGCCACCGGCTCCTACGCCGATTCCTTTGCCTCCGGGTACAAACGTTTTGAGACGGATTAGAGAGGATGATGAAGTTGAGGTACCTAGACGGATGACTAGTGATGCGGATAGTGGTATCTATGGGGTTGGAAGTATTGCATCGCGGAGTTCATCCTCTTCGGGGAATACGATCAGAAGGCGCTGAAATATATAAGAGGTTGAAGATTTACAAAGGATACCAAAGTCAGGATCACAGGGACTGGCATAAGTGGTTGTTATTGGTAATTAAAAGTTGAATGTATTACATGAGTCGTGAAGACTTGTCCCGTTTAAACCATACCAACGCCTGCTATAAAAGATGAGAACTAGAGAAAACAAGACATAAAAAGTAGAGAGAGCAAAACAAAACAAGACAAGATCAAACTTGTATCCGAAGGTAAGATCCCATGCCGGGACACTTTTCCTCTTCAAAGCGACATCCCCATTGTTCAACTTCCCGTTTTAAGCCTTCGACCGCTTCACCGCCCCATCCTTCTCTAACAGGACCAAAGTTCACAGTTTTGACAGCAGTGACACCTCTTGCCATCTCTCTTAACAACTCGATTAAGCGGAAAACAGTCTCCTCGGCAGTCCAGGTACTCTGAGTTTCTGAAATACCATCCTGATCATAGTCTTCGTTCAGCCATAGCTGGGAAAGAGATGGAGGAATCATATCGGGAAGACTAGGTGACTCATCAGGGTAGCTTCCGAGCAGAGAAGAGAATGGAACAGAGAGGGTTTGTAAACGGGTGAGGTTGTTGATTGGAGGGAGATGATTGTGATGAGCTGGAGGTGGAGTACGACTACCCGAAGTAGGAGTGTCCATATCTACATCCATATCAGGAGATAATGGAATAGGAGAGGGAGAAGGAGAAGAAGACCGGCTGGTGTTGGGCGAAAGCTTGATAACATCAAGATAAACAGATTCCAAATTGGCCAGCTTCTCCAAGTGTAAATGAGTACAATCCGGAGCAGGAGTTTCTTCTAAATCGAGTTAGCGTACTTTGTCTTATACCAAGTAGGGTTAGGGTAAAATACATACCTGATACCTCGCGATAATCAGAGAAGTTCAATTTGCGTAATCTTGGAGCGCGAACAAGCATTTCGGAAACGAGTTCGTACTCGACATTTGAAGCGCGTAAGTCAAGTGTACGGAGTTCAGAAGCCTCTCCAAGATGTGTGTAATCACCACCATAGGGACCGAGAACAACTTGAAGTTCCTCGAGAGCCGGTAATTTCCAAATGGGAGAAAGTTCCATGAGACCGTGAGAATAGGAACCGAGTTTAACGGAACGGAGCATGGGGAATGTGACACCTTCACGATGTAATCTTGAAATTCGAGAGGCAAGACCTGTGAATGGGCCGTTGAATGTGAGTGATTGGAGGTCTCGAAGAGGTTCGAAACATGCTTGGATGAAGTAGCATATCGGGGTTGGTGTAGTTGTTGTGAAGGTGAGATGACGGACTAATGGGGCTAGAGAAGGGTTCTTCTGGAGAGCTCTTGAGAGCTTGTGGGTGTAATAAGGGTCTGTTGTGATGGAGATTGTGTGGTAGAGATGGGGGATAGCAAGAGCGTTGTGGGCTTTGGAGACGTAGAGGAGAGATCGGATATCTGATTTGGGAAGAAGAGAGAGGATGTTGTGAGTAAGTTCCGTAGGTAGAGCGGAAAGAAGATCTTTGGGTATTGGTTCCGTCATTTTGGTGGATATGTGAAGAGTGTAGGTGAGTATACGACGAAGTGTATAAGTGTACGTGTAAGTGTATATGAAAGATACAAAGTAAAGTATCAAGATGAATGTACTCAACAAAGGTAAACAACAAAGTTCATAGAATCAAACCACCCTTCAAAGTCAGTCCACCACCACCCTTATATACACGTCCCCAAACACCGACATATCACCAAACCGCCGTATCACCAAAGAATCAAACCAAGACCTCTCCACAAATACTTACACCAAATAATCCAAAAAACTCAAATAAAAACTTCCAAAAAGACCACTTCAAATCCTTGCCCGCCCCTGACACCACCCAGAGCCTCACCCATCAGTCCGGTCCGATTTCTTCCTCATTCTATGTTGTACGTTCAAGAATCAGCCCACTGAGCCTCAATCCACATTGAACCGCTCGCACCATGGATCCATACACCCCCGCTACATCAGGTAATTGCCATGTTACTGTGTGTTTACTGTGTGTAACTTTGATGGAATTCGTGAATCCGGGATTTTTTCGTTGACTTTTTTTTTTTGGTGGTTTATGATGTTTTCTTTGGTCTGGATTTTAGTTTTGTTTGTTGGGGAGACTAATTAAGGCAATGAGCAATCGATCAATCTTCAAAGATGTACCAAGATGAACGCCTTTTTTTCTTCATTGGTTTTTGTCTTGCTTGAGCTTTATCCCTTGTCAGTCGATTTGCCGTGTGGGGGTCTCGTGTCATGGTTGCGTGATGTCTATAGCTGACAGCCCGACAAATACTACACAAAAAGACAATTCCATTTATATTGATACATACATACAAATGTTGTATGATCCATCATCGTATGTGTGTATATAAACAGAGTCATACACTATTTGATTGACATCTTACCCGGGTTAGCCGCGTCTCTGTAAGACTGTCATTAGCCGCATCGGGAAATCTCCTCGCCCCCCGCTACATCGTTTATTTCTCGGCGACTAATGCATTCCGAACCATCACCGACCCGGAGACTGACCTTGTGAATCATAGAATATTATGTACACAAGAGAGCAGCTTCTCTTATTCATCCGTAATTGGTTACTTGATTGCCACATATGGTGGCGTGGTTGGGAAAGGGGTCCTGAGCTTCGGGTGATTTAGGAGGACCATGACCAGTCTAGAACTTTGACATGGGCGGAGCCGCATGTTCTTTGATTCGTTTTAAGCGGTGAACTATCTGAATTTCTTCATCTGTGTTGTCTTGATATCGGGTAGACGGGATCATCACTAATTATCATTCACCCTTTTTTTTCTGACTCATCCGACGCCCTGGGTGTACCTGTATGTATTCGTATATCTAAACTAATTCCAATAAATCTGAGACCTGAGTCCCGCGTCGATACGACTAAACATGCGGGCGTCAGTAAGTAATATCTCCTTGTCTCTAATTCTGGACTTCGAGGTCTTCAATAATCTAGTGAGTGTGGATGATGCCGCTTTTGCACTTAGACTTTACGATCCTAGGCCCCACAATGCTCTTCGGTATTTACATACCTTGTCCCTTTTTTTGCTTCTAGAACTTATACATTTTCACCTCAGGCTAGGATTTATCGCGGCTGATCTAATTCAGATGGCTATTTAAAGATTGTTGACCAAGTATGGAAGCTTCATTACGATTATTCCCGATATCTGGTCTACACTAGGGTTACTAGATATCAAATAGAATAACCCTGGATAACTGTTTCTCAAATATTCATCCACATTTCACGATACTTGTCTGTTTCATAATGACAAAAAAATACTCAAATCACTGTGAAGCGCACTTGCGATAATTCCTAATGTTGACCACATGACCTCAGACCCATGCAGTATATGTCCATTAAAGTATACATCCGTCGGAGAACTGTCAACCGATGTAGTGTTGGCAACCTTCAAACCCTAAATCAGTCAAGTCTTTCCATAGTAGGCGTTAGAGTTGTCTGAGAATGTGATAACTCAATGATCAAGGTTGGAGAGTCACCCAGACGACAATCTTATCATCCATGTTAGTCTCGTATCACGTCAATAATCAGTGATACTCCATCATCAATTGAAATCATAAAAAATCGTGACTTCTTGTCAGACCAGCTTCACTTCCTAATCGGGGAATTCCGCGTTTACCTCGGCTTACTGTGTTCCGATATATCTGGCACCCACCAACATTTGAATAACCATTAACGATGCCCCGTTCCATATTCCCAAATAATTTGAAATCTTGAGACACACAAATCACTCGCCAAAGTTACAATCTGCATCAAACCCCGTCTCAAGTCCCACAACAAAAACCTCACCAAAGCCCAGCACCGGAAGACACCGGTCCATCCCGTCCCGTCCCGTCCCAAGCCGTCCCTAACTCCGTCATTATTTTCACCCCAACTACCCCCCCTTTCCAACTCTTCATCGACCCGCCATGCCCCGACCCCCACGCAACGCCCAACAAGCCTGCACAAACTGCCAGCGCCGCAAAAGTCGCTGCATCGGAATCTCCGCGTCAAACCGTACCTGCAGCTACTGCCGGAGGACGAATAAGCCCTGTAGGTTCCAGGAACCACCGGTTCGTACGCCGTTGACTCGCGGGAATTTGGACCGCGTTGAGAGACGCTGTGGCGAGTTGGAGAGGCTGGTGGAGAGACTTTGGCCGGGGGTNAAGTGGTAGTGGAAGTGGAGAAGAGAAGGCTGAAGATAGTGAAGTTGGGGAAGAAATTGCTGATACTGAAGGTGATGGAATGGCGAATTTATATAGTATTGACTCCGGATATCTTGGTATGTAACCCACATGCATTAAACCCTTAACACTCACTAACACCACATAGGAAGTTCTGCTGGGTCAGATCTACTACTGGAGATTGCCTCGTTACTCCCTAATACCAACACCATATTGGTAACTACACCGGGAACACCGACGCCACCACCCCCAATTGATCCACCACATCTTTGGCAGACGACAGTTGCTACACGGCTTCTCGATGCTTACTTTCTTTTCTATAATTCGTGTTACCCCATCTTCCATGAAAAGACATTTCGGGCTCAGGCCTCGGCATATTGGAGTGAGTCCCGGAGGCGGAACTCTCCTCGAGACACTTGGTTGGTGCTTTATCATATGGTTTTGGCAACGGGCTATTGGGCGTCTACACCGTATAGAAGTAAAGGAGTCTCACCGTATTGGTTAGAGGCGAGGAGAAGATGGTCTATGACCATGTTTGAAGCGGGTGATTTCCAGGCTCTTCAGGCTTGTCTTCTTATGGGCAACTATTCACAGAAATGCGGTGATAGGTTGAATGCTGGCTATATCCTTTTAGGCATGTCCATTCACATTGTATTAGCAATGGGTCTTCACCGCGAAGTCACTCATGCACCAAACGACATCCAAAGTGAGCGGCGTCGTCGCCTCTTTGCAACCGTTTACGTATTCGGTAGCGGCTTTAGTATCACAACAGGCCGTCCATTGACAATGTCCATCCAAGGCTTCCTTGATTCAAAGCCCCCCTCCAACATAGACGACAAGGAAATCGACCACCCATTGTCTCTTCCCCGGGATATAGTACCCTACCCCACCGCCACCACCGCTATAATCCACCACTACGAATTCGCCATCCTCTCAGATAAAGTCTACACCAAGTTTCTCCTCGCCCGAACCCACAAAGACCGTATAGACTACCAAGTAGCCCAACTCCTAGACGAGCAGGTTCTAGCCTGGCACGCCGGTCTCCCCGCCTACATGAGCGATCCACCATCCTCCTCATCCGTCCCCGAATGGTTCGTTAACCCCCGTGCCGTAATCCACTGGAAATACAACAACTGCCGTATCCTTCTCTGGCGCGGCGCCCACACCCGCCACCCTTATCTCCCCGGTCTTCCTACCGCCCATGAGAATTGCTTTGACATTGCGCTTAAAGCCCTGTACGAGATAGCCGACCACTGTAACGCGGCTGGCGACTGTCTAGTGACGTCATTCAACTGGTATGCCACATACCATATCTTCCAAGCTGCTCTGGCCCTCGACTCCTCGTACTTTGCAATCATGGAGGATTCCCCGTCTAATAAACAAGACCGGACGATTCTTTGGGAATCTGGGATAACTCGTGCCAAAGAAGGTCTTCGTTTCCTCGGCCGGAATAACGCCTCTGCGAATCGTTGTTTAGAAATCGTCGATAGAATCCATCGCCAATTCGAAGAGATGAATGCTCGTAAAGCTAATCCTGACGGGGCAATTTACCTTCAACTGCCTAACCAACACCAAACACAACAAGAGTCCGTCACGCAAGATCAACAAGCACAACACCAAATGCCAATTCCCATGCCAGAGGGCATGCCGACAGACATTGACGAATACATCGAAACCAGAAACTTTGATATGAACATGGACGACTATCAAAGTGACCAGACCCTCCGCTTCCTAGTTGACCAAATGCCCCTCGGCACCAACAACCTCAATCTATCCTGGGACGCACTCTTTGAAATGGAAAACCTCTGTTAAAAAAATGTTCATAGACTAGACAGACTAGCATGTAGGTATCACCAAAAAAATGTTGACAAGAACGAGATTCGAACTCGCGCGGATTGCTCCACTGCGAAGCTTCTTGAAGAAACCTGAACACAGCGCCTTAGACCGCTCGGCCATCTTGCCATTGGTAGTTGTATTCCTCACGCCTGGGAAAGCTCATACGGACCTTGGGAGGACCGGCGAGGTGGCAAAAATTGATGTCTTGACCCCAACCCGATTTGAACGGATAACCTTTTGATCTGGAGTCAAACGCGCTACCGTTGCGCCATAGGGCCGATGTGATAAAGATACAGTGTATTGCCGTATATATTGTCTCCGGAGCGCCGGAATGTCGACAAGGATACGGACTTTCACCGATCGGGTGAGGATATCCGGAGCCGAAAACACCCCGGTTGCATTTACTGACTAGCGTTGTCACAACCACAAGGTGACACTAAACTGACGTGCTTTAAAAAGCAAACAAATTACGATCCACTGACAACATAATCTTCGAATTCGTCTTCTACCCCCTCCTATTGCATGCAGATATAATACTAGGGTGTGATTCTGTAATATAGGAGACGGAGTTGATGGAAGCCACATGCAGATGCATGTGCGTACATACATATGTACATATAGAGATACGTACCAAGATGTGTTATCCCTTTTCATGTGACTATTTCTGATCTTTGGCTGGGAATCTGTGGCAAGGACTTGGTGTGCATACACGAGACATAACCGGCGTTAATACCAAGTGAATGCATTTACGGCCGAAGAAACCCAAGAACAGGGTGATTTTGTAGATCTGAATTCCAAAGCCAACCTAACATCTTTCCAGAACAACCACCATTGTCTACCGAAAGCAACTTGACAAGGCCCAATCAAAGATCTCCCTACAGCTCTTCCAAAAACAGTTCTCTTAAAAGATCCAACAACTCCATAGACCCCTTCTCGTTATCCACCATCTCCACCGGGCAATTGATGCCCGCCGTCATCGTCAGGGCACTCGTGCAGGCCCCAACCTGGCGATCACAAAAAGGACTCTATGCAGTCGCCACAGAGGATGGAAAGAGCAGAATTTGTCAGGCTGCCTTTTGTGATAAGGTGGCGTTGACTATGCACATGTGAATCCCGTTGGCAAGCGAAAAAGGAATGTCAAAATGTTGCAGAATTGTCCGTAAACTAGGCGTTTGGTGATGCTCCGGACAGATATGTCCAAGGGTTCCAGGGTTTCTATGCATACATTGTAGGTCTCAGCTGCACATGTTGTTTTAGCCCGGGCTGTCGCTTCCCCTAGTTCATGGACATGGCGATCCGGTGCTGCTTTGAAACTTGATCGCTTTGCTTGGTGGGCGTCTAGAGATGTTTCTCGCCAAGTAGAACGCCACGGGGTCCGGGTTTGTGCCGGCGGAGCATGAAGGAGAGAGATTGTGGATTCTCTATGTATAGTGAACATACACACAAAGGTCTTATGTACTTTACTGTTTGAGGAATGTGGTTAAGTTGTAGTGGACGATGCGGGTTTATAGACGCCACACAGACCTGCTCGCGGATGGATGTTGCATACCCGTGCTAAATTACGAAAACTCCGTCCCGAGACAAAGGGCATCTGTGGCCGTCTGAGAGTTGTATGCGATATCTCGGCTTTATATTCTGCTATATGGATCTCCTTGATATCAAGAAAGAAAAATCCACACTTTCGGTGGAGGTCCAGTTTCTCGGCCGGCACTACTAAGCATGACATGTCGTTTGAAGTGACGGGGAATATCTAGTCACAATCGTATTCCTTGCTAGTTTGTTTCCTTTGTCTGCAGGTGGCTTTGTTAAAAGTGACAAGACAAGTGATAGACGAGCTTGACGATTTGCTGTCTCGAGGTAAGTTGTGTGTATGTATGTACTACAACAATCTGTCTCTGGTCGTTTGCAGTGTGGTAGATGGAAGCTTTGGAAGGTCTCCATGATTGACTGCCTAGACTGTCTGTGCTTTTTAGCATTTGGTCTGGCCTAGATATCTGGTCTTTGGCCGTTTCTCATGGCCCTATCAGTATTGAAAACTGCTATATCGCCCGCAGCCACAACCGTTGCATTTGCATAATGTGATTGTGATTGTGACGGGCATGTGTACTACCCCAAACTACCGATCTCCTTGGAAGCCTCTCAGAAGCCTTTCAGAAGGCCTCCTCGGTGAAGGGAGGGACTCTCTCTCCCTAGTGCGGTCACCAAATTCACAGGCTCCCGTGCAATTTCCAGACACAAGGGGATCGACTTGACGGTAGCCCGAGTCTTCATCGCTTCCTCTGTCTCGACCAGGGAAAGGCCCCGTAGTCGAATTGAATCGTCGTCCCAGGCTCCCAAGCGGAATCTGCGTCCCCACAATGCTGATATTGACTTTTTTGCCTTCTGAACAGGTCCGGGCTGTTCTCCATCCAGCTAATAAAGGAAAAATCGACAATAATCCAAAAAAGAAGGATCGCCTGTGCAGAAAAAGAAGCAACCAAAAATCGTAACCTGCCTTTTCGTTTCCTCGTTGTCTCTCTTCTTTTTGTTCCGTCTTTCTTCTGTCTGACTGCCACCTGGCTTGGCTGACTTGACCAGAAAAGACCCTTACCACGTCACACCGCCCATGCCGAAGCACTTCTCGTTGGCCAGCGGCACCAGTAGGGCCCGAGACAAGGGCGAACGAGAGCTCCCACCAGAGCCACGAGACACCGAGTCTACCGGCCACCAGCCTGACGGAGACCAACGCCCAATCGCCACCCGACAAAAGTATTCCAGCACCAGTAAACGGGCCTCGAGAAAGGACTCGTCACCAGTGCCCCCACTATCTCGCCCATCATCCTCTTTGATCGCACCGTCTCCGGCTCCTTCTGGTCGTCCGAGTAGTTCAACTGGTTCTACGACTACCGGTTTGACCACGGGTTCGGCTGCAACGTTAGGCGCTGTCACCTCGGCTTCCTACTCGAGATCTCGCGGTGACGCTTCCGAGAACACACGGTCTGCGCGACACGGACCTCCTCCTCTATCGATACAGAATACCCAAGTCTTCGGCTCGATTCCCCACTCTCTCCCAACCGGCTCACAAAATCGCATGCGCCCTTCAAGTCAACATCAAGGACAACAGCCACCGCCAGTGTCAACCACTCAAAAGCCACCTTCTAAATCTCACTCGCAGCCATCCAGCTTCAGCCACAGCACACACCAGCACCATCTCGCCCAGTTTCTGCAAACACATAGCCGCTCACAACCCGGCCGTCCGCCATTATCTTCGTCTTCAGCCATTTCCACGGCGTCGTCAACTTCCGCATCGTCATCAACGCCGTCGCCCGTTCCATCGCCCTCCGAATGGAGTCAGCCGCAGTATCCATATCCGACTGTCCCCACCCAACGCCACACAATGGACGAGCGTTTGTCGGTCGGAAACCTACGGGCTTCGTACCGGTCTAGCGTACAACCGGGGCCGGCTGCGGGGACAAATAACCGGGCTACATCTAGCAGTATGAATTCCTCTAGCGCAGCTTCCAGCCAGCTCTTTTCTTCCTCATCTACAGCTACTACCTCTTTAGACCCGTCACTAGCGGCTCTTGCCACTTCCCGCTCTTCCACACGACGCTCTAGCGCCACCACATCGGCGTCTACCGCGGCAAATGCTCTTGTGGGCAATTCACCTGGCATGGCTTCACGATTCAGTGAGAGTCGTCTACCTCCATTGGCACTTTCCGACCCTCGAATTTCTGCCGATGAACGTCGTGGTGGGGTAGTCTTCAACGATTCATTTGCTACATCTCCCGATGCTACCGATGGTCCAAATCCCGCATCTATTCCAATTCCGCCAACGCCTGTTACTGCAAATTCACCTATATCGCCGGTGCACTTCCCTCTGAAGGGTCTTACTACGACTACATGTACCTCTGATCGCCCACCACCAACTGCCACCGTATCCCGGAATCCTTTGGGTGCTCGCTCTAGAACGTTTACTATTGACTCATCACTTCGTCAAGCTTCCAACATGCTCGGAATGGGCGACTTACGTCACCGGGTAGGTTCATTTTCGGCAGTCTCCTCATCTAGCACTGTCCATGACCACGATTCAAGACAAGCCATGGCCTCGCCGGTTGATGGGCCATCCAACAACGGGCCACCAGTCTCATTCTCCTCGCGGGACAAAAAGTCGTCCACTTCCAAACGTCTCATGAAGCGTAACTCGTCCCGGCCAACTTCGCCTGTGCTTCTTGTCCCTCCACCATGTATCGGGGCCTTCCCATCGCCAATTCCTACCACGGATGCCAACAAGGTTCTCCTTCTGATGAAGACGCTCTGCGGGCGCATGCGAGGGACCATTGACCACCAGACCGAAGCCGGTGGCGCTTGGTTTTCAGGGGCTTGTTGGATCGATGAAGAAACTGGATGTCTCATGTTTGATTCTGGTCACAACCGTGGCGTTATGTTGACGTTGTGTGGCGATCTCCGCGGCTGCAGGATCGAATCTGTCCAGGATCCAGATTCCAGACGCCAGTGTATCGACCTTATTACCGGATTTCCTATGATGGATATTTTGATTCGACCAGCTGTGGAGGCAGAATATGATCTTTGGTTAGCTGCTTTGTTATGTTGGCAGCAAGTTCGTTCGCCACTACAAAGATACGGCACAGGAGCTGCCGGTCACACTAGCCCCACTTCGACACGTCCTGAGCTCCGTCGCAATGGCAGCTGGGCTTTAGGTAACACTGCGACTCCTGCGAAGCCACCCAGTATCATCAAGGTTGCCCGGGTTTCTGTCTGGGACAAGGGACATCCGTCTGCACCAAGGGGAATCTACAGAAGTCCGTGTTTACTAGACCCAAAAGCTTCACCTAAAGATCTCAAGGATAAGGATCGGAATAGTGCAGCATGGACGAAGCTGTCTTGTCTGCTGCAAGATAATGGAGAGTTACGACTACTAACGGAGAATGACGGGATGCTTTTGACGGCTATTGACTTGACTCAGCTATCTAGAACAGCCATTCAACCGCTAGACAAGAGTATCTTTGACGACGTGGAATTTTGCCTTGCCATCTTCCCTACTTACGCCCTTGGAGCCACCCACATATCTGTTTTCCGACCTATCTACTTGACCTTTGATAGCCAGGTGACTGTCGACGTATGGTATGTCCTGCTTCGTGCCTTCACCAAGCCTCATCTCTTCCTATGCCACCCTGATGTTTCGCGTCCACCAGTACCAATCGATAACATCGACAATGTTGAAACTCGTGAGAACATTTTCCGCGTAGAGCGGAGACTCAAGATGCGTTTGACGGAAGCCAAGTTCAAGGCTCGCCCCGAGGCCAACTCCAAGAATGACACAGATGATGGTATGGTCGGAGACTACTTTGCTGAAATCCTTCTGGATAGAGAAGTGCGTACACGGACGGCTGTCAAAAATAACACCAGGAATCCTTTCTGGCGTCAGGATTGTTCCTTTGGTGATGTACCTCCCACTCAGCCCATGCTGTCTATTGTTGTTAAAAGGGTCGAAGGACAAGACGCCTCAGATAAGAAACACCACTTCAGCAAGCCTGCCCCACCAACTGAAGTCACATGTGGTACGGTTGATATTGCCATGGACCAGCTCGATTGGCTTATGGAGCATGAGCAATGGCTTTCAATCCTTGACGCCACTCATCAACCCATTGGTACTATTTTAGTCAAGGTAGAACATGAGGAGATGGCAGTTCTCTTGAGCACGCAGTATGAACCTCTAATCGACCTTCTCAGCCGTTTTGAGTCGGGTCTCACTCCCCAGATTGCCCGTCTTATGACTAGCAACCTGCGTAAAGTCTCGGAGGTTCTGCTTAACATCTTCCAAGCCTCGGGCCAGGTGAATGAATGGCTCATGGCTCTTGTTGAGGAGGAAATCGATGGTCTAAGTAACCAAGCACCAGTCAAAAACTACCGCTTCAGTAGCCGTTTACGCTCCGCGGACTCAGACGACGTTCCAGGGGACCGGTTCACTTTGGTTCAAAATATGAGCAAGTCACTAGCTGACGAGGCTAACCTGTTGTTCCGTGGTAACTCTCTTCTCACCCAAGCATTGGAGTGTCACATGCGCCGGTCTGGAAAACAGTATCTTGAGAACGTTCTACGGGATAAGATTGTCGAAATCAATGAGATGAGACCTAACTGTGAGATTGACCCAAGTAAATTGGAGCAAGGCGACGATCTCAACAAGAATGCAGCGCTATTAACCAAGTTGACTACGGAAGTATGGGATTGTATTGCCCAGTCGGTAGAGCAGTTACCTGATGATATGCGGGTTATTTTACGGTACATCCGGGCCGTTGCCGGGGACCGGTATGGCGACTTCTTAAGAACGGTTAGCTTCACTAGTGTCACTGGATTCCTATTCTTGCGGTTCATTTGTCCTGCTGTGTTATCGCCCAAGTTATTCGGGATGCTCCGAGACCTGCCGAATACCCGTGCCCAGAGAACGTTCACATTGATGGCCAAGGTTCTCCAAGCCATGGCAAACTTATCAACGTTTGGTCAGAAGGAGAGTTGGATGGAACCCATGAATAAGTTCCTTAATGCTCAACGTGCCGCTCTTAAGTCGTACGTTGACGAAGTCTGCGCTGTTCCCCACGACAAAAATAAGAACCACATGCCCGCCGCCTACGCCACTCCTCAAACCATCGTTGGTCGTCTCCCTGCATCATCACGCGAAGGTATCCCATCACTACCATATCTCGTGGACTCCTCGCATAGCATAGCCCTCCTAGTCCGTCTCTGGACAACAAGTCACCCACCCGACTCCGGAGCCGCCCCTCTCCCCAGCGGAGACATCCTTCTCTTCGACTCTCTTTGCCACTCTCTCCAGTCCCGCGCCGACAACTGTCTGCGCAGTGTTGCCCGCCTCCGGACCCCACAGGCTCCACCACCAGTCCAGCATGAAACTGAGTTAAACCCCGTTTCCCCCACTACAGAAAGCCATACTTCCAAATCCGCCTCTCTCCAACGCACATCCAACTCATCAACATCAATCTCCACGCTCTCCGCCCACTGGCCCGCCCGCGACCCCAATCTCACTCCTCTCGAGACAGACCGTCCATTCTTCTCTCCCTGTCCATCCCCCTCGCCGTCCCTCACAAACGAGCATCCGCGCCGCCAGACACTCCCGCCATCTCATCGACGTGTCTCCGCCACAGCTATCTTACCCTCCTCTTTGACAAGTAGTCCCGCGGCAGCAAATCATCTTGGTCGTCTGGATGTCACAAGTTTGGCACAACTTCAACTGCAGATGGGGACGGCAGGTGCTAATGTGCCTAGTTCGGCAACGTCGGGGTCTAGCGAGGGGAGTCCAATGTCGCCGGTTGGTACGATGAAGGGGGCTAGAGCGGCGAGATCAACGAGGAATATTTTGTCGGGTATCATTCGGATGAAGAAGGGGGCTGCAGAGGATAAGGATAAGGATAAAGAAGGAAAATAAGTTGATTTTGGTTTAGTTCGGTTTGGTTTTATTCGGTCGGTCGGTCGGTTCATTTGCTTTTCGTTGTACTTCTCTTTTCCTATTCTCTTTGTTTTTTGTCTTGTCACATGACCATCCTAGATACATACACTAGATAGATACGTGCTGTCCCACCAACAGCTTTAATGTTTACATTGCAAAATTACCTTATTTATTCATGATGCATCTATCCTCAAAACGCCAAAGACAAAACATTAATACAAACCCACCCACCCTCTTTTCATTACATCCACATACACTACAGCTTACTCGGAGAACAACTTCCGGTACGCCGCCTTCGTCTTCTCATTGCGCGCCTTGACCCGCGCAGCAACAGCGTTGAACTCATTAATAATCGCCGCATCCGTAGGCGCAAGCTCCTTAGCGATCTTCAAATCCTTAAGCGCCTCCTCCTCATCCTTCAACGCCCGGTTCGCCTGCGCCCGACGGAACAGACCCTTGGCCTTGTCAGCATCCTTAATGCCTGGGACCCGGAGAGCGGCGGAAGCAGCCTTGCGGCACTCGGTCCACTCCGACTTCTTGGAGAACAGAAGGGCAAGGTTGTTGTTCAGCTGGACGCGCAGGAGAGCCCAGGCAGCCTTGGTGGCATCATCCGCGTTCTCGTAGTCTTCCGGGTCTTCGTCGAGGTAGCGGAGAGCCTTTTGGTACTTGGCGATACCGGCGGTGAGGTCACCAGCCTTGAAAGCAGCGGCACCGAAGCCCTTGACGGCAGTGGCAATGCGGAAGCACTCGGCGGCAAGCAGTTGTTCGCCATCGTGGTCTTCGGGGTAGTCTTCGTAGGCATCACCGTAGGGGTCGGCTTCAGTGCCACCCGAGACAGTCGGGGCGTCGGCGGCGAGCTCACCAGAGTTGGTGATAATGACGGGCTTGTTGGGGCGGTCGCTGCCGTCGGTGGGGCAGTTCTCGATGGCGCGGACGATGGACTTGCCAGCAATGACCTCGCCGAAGACGACGTGCTTGTTGTCGAGATGGGGGGTGGCAACGGTTGTGATGAAGAACTGAGAACCGTTGGTGTCTTAAATATATAAGTTAGCAGGGGTAATAAGGTTATCTAACCATCGGATGACATGACTTACTGGGGCCAGCATTTGCCATGGACAGGAGGAAAGGCTTATCGTGCTTCTTGGGGAAAGCCTCATCCTGGAACTTCTCGCCGTAGATAGACTCGCCACCAGTGCCATCACCCTGGGTGAAGTCACCACCCTGGATCATGAACTGCTTGATGACGCGGTGGAAGCCCGACTTGGCGTAGCAGAGGGGCTTGCCGGACTTTCCGATGCCCTTCTCACCAGTGCACAGAGCGCGGAAGTTCTCGGCGGTCTTGGGGACCAGGTCGGTGTAGAGACGCATCACGATGCGGCCCATAGGCTGGTCGTTGATGGAGATGTCGAAAAAGACGCGGGGGCGGGAGTCTTCGGACATGGTGGGCGGGGTGTGTTAGATGATTGATGGAAATGGCGGGGTAGTTTGCTGTTTTAATGAACAAGGTCAGAGAAGATTGAAGAGGAAAAGAAAAAAATGTGAAATGGTGATTGAGGGAAAGTCCTCTTAGAAATATATCATCTACATATAATACAAAAGGCAACACGCCCTAGGAAGCCCCTCTGGACGGCTATGGAAGCTTCTAGCCGTTTGTTGAGCACATGCGTTGTTTACTTCCCATTAGAGCCACCATTTTTAGCCGGTTCTGCCGGGGGGTTTGGTGGGGCGTAAAAGGCGGTATTCAAAGTTTGTTGCCGTTTGGCAGCCACGGGGAACGGTTGCAAGCATAGACAGGAGACTGGTGAGTGTAACTGATGTACGGTGGCCTAGTGGGACGCAAGCTGTTTTATATGGAATTGTCGGAACGGGACATTTATGGCTATGCGGGGGGAGGAAAGATATTCGGAATTTGAACCCTTGGTAAGGGTTATCTGGAGCAAGAGGCCTTGTGGAACGTGGTTGGTGTGACACTGTTTGGTTTATGAGGACAGATGGGGATATCTAAGAGCTTTTGTTGGTACCGCCAACGTTAAGTTCCATTGTAACCTATGAGAAGGATCCAGTTAGCATATTTAATTGGGGTAATCAAAGGGTTGATTGAACTTACCGGCCCATCATTGACCAAGGCGACCTCCATCATTGCCTGGAACTTGCCGTTCTTAACCTTTGATTCGTCATACCCAGCTTTAACCTTTTCAAGGAAGTAATGATAAAGTTTGCTAGCCTCATCTGGTGGACAAGCTCCGTGGAAATCTGGTTTTGTTCCCTTGGTCGTCTTGGCAAGAAGCGTGAATTGGGAGACTGGAGGGTTGGTCGTCAGTTTTATTCTCCGGCTCGATATGTGTGACTTACCACAGAGAACTTCACCGCCAATGTCAATGACTCCCTTTTTCCACTGTTTCGGGGGTTTGTTATAGTCAGTACAGTCGAGTCTTAGACACTCCGGGGTCTACGTACTCGTTGTCCGGTCTCCTCGTCATCCCATAACTTGAATTTGAGAATCTTCTCCGCCATCCTGTCCGCGTCCTTTTCAGTATCTCCAGGTGCAATCGCCGCGAACACTAACACTCCCTTCCCAATCTCTGAAATCTTGACCTTATCCACAGTCACCGACGCCGACAACACCCTTTGTAATACAGCTAATGAGTTTATTAGTTCACTTGTCCATTTATTAATATTCAGTAGAAACTACATACCTTTCATTTTGAATTCCGTGGAATATATTTATTACCTCCGGAGCCCCTCCGCCTCTCAAGCCCGCTCACTAACAGCCCATTTCAACCCCGCCAAATTTATGTAACCCTGGTACAACCCTATCTCTCTATGGATAAATTACCTGCAGCTTGCTCTGACTACCGATGTGGCCGAAGCTTTGATCTAACTGTCTCGATTAAGCTGATTCGCTACGATGAATGAGGAATCCTAGTGACATTTAGCACTTTTAGATATTAACCGTTAATGACGGCCGAAACAAACTCGGGCGTTTACTTCTTTTATGGGAATGACTGATTGGCCTTTTGTCTATCCGTAGTTCCGCATTGGAGTCGGCCATCGAGAAAAGGCATGTTTGCCACCGATAAACGCCCCAATTGCAACAGGTAAAAGCCCCATTCTCCGGCTGGCCTGTGTCGCCGTAAGCTCAGACGACAGTGATTCATCGTGTCTCATACGATTGATCTGTATTGGCAATTCTCCTGCCCTCTCCGTCGTGACTCCTCGCCCTGATACCGATGTTTCCGGATATTAGCTGCATACTTGAATGGAATATCAAATGAAACCACGCTTAAATTGGCAACATCCTTCGTGAATATCGATCCCTCCCGGACCTTCCTTTATTGCGCCAACCTTCGTCATTTGGGTTCCAACCCACCACTGTAAATCACGTGATAAGGATCTCTTTGATTGGTCCATTTTCACCCCTCTCTGCTTTTACACCCATCTTCGTCCCATCCGAGTCAAAGTGCCGCGCCGTGATTTTATCGGTTCTGATACGAATTGGAATTGTTTCCGGACTCGTGCGTTGAATACTCATTTGTAAGTTACATAGAAGCGTCAGATCCCGTACCTGGTGTTTTGAGCCAGTGCCCGAATTCAGGTTATTCAAATCAATGCTCATTCAATCGGCCTGAACCAACCAATTACAGGGGGGCATTGTGAACTTGTTCAATTGCTTTGTGCCCAGAATCGCCAAAGGCCCCGATTATTTTCGTTTTCCTCCTTCAGAATTGGCGCATCGTGTGTTTTGTCAATTTTGATCTCTTATTTCCTGACTTTACTGAGTGTTGTCACTATTCATACACTTTTGTTAATGCCATTGGTCCTCATCCAGATTGTCCTGCTCTGCGAATAGGAACTCAAAGTCCGGATTTGGCCACTGTGCATTCTACACGTCTCGACCTTTACACCTGTTTCCTACCACCTCACCAAATCAACAATCACCTGTTTTCAGTTGACACTCGCCTAGTGTGCGTATACATTCAATGGACACCATTTTACGACAATCTCTTCGACCCTACATGTATTTTATTTGTTGCATGCTGCTTTGGATTGACTTGCTTAGGAGTCTCGGCTGACTTCCCGTTCTTTGTCTACTTTGGGTCGCCGTCGTCATCATGACTGTCAGCTTTGCCCTAGCTGATACTCGGGTCGCCGACTACGCTAAAATATGGCATACTATTCCTACAGCACTTCTCCAAATTATTGCCTCTCTCTTTTTGCCCCTCAATAGACAGCCTCGTCCAATAGACCTAGCAGAGTGTCGCCCCAATTGCAATTACTAACTTTTTGACTTTATCCTAATTGCCAGGCTCCTACTAGTTTTGCGACCCACATTGATTGTGTCTGTAGTGATTACCTCAATCAATCACTACCCAAAGTATCATCTATATTTTCTATTCCCCATTTGCTAGATTCTTCGCCGTCTACCAAACACTCAATTTTCCTTTCCCGGATCTGCTCCGCAAGTCCGGATACCTCGACAACCCCCACCTATCCATATACCTCTATCAAACCTCTTCTCCACACCTACGAATACCGATTTTGAGCCGGCAGCTCATCGCCTACTGCCCGTCATGTCAAATCGAAAATTACAACAAGAAATGGAGAAGGTCTTCAAGAAGATTGACGAAGGAGTTACCGAGTTTGAGGCGCTACATGAGAAGATAGAACAGTCCACGAATCCCGCCCAAAAAGAGAAACTCGAAGATCAATTGAAGCGCGAAATAAAGAAGCTCCAACGACTTCGTGACCAGATCAAGACTTGGGCCGCTAGCAACGACATCAAGGACAAAGGCCCATTGCTGGAGAAGCGCAAACTCATCGAAACGGTGCGCATGATTTCTCTACTTATAGAGTCGGACAGGTGGCAAGACTAACGCAAGTTGAGCATGACAGCAAATGGAAAAGTTCAAGGCAATCGAAAAAGCCATGAAGACCAAAGCGTATTCTAAAGAAGGTTTAGCAGCTGCCGCAAATCTCGATCCACGAGAACAAGCCAAGGTAGAAGCCGGCACATTCCTCGGCGAAATGGTAGATAACTTGGAGCTACAAATCGAGGAGCTTGAGGTATCAGCCGAAGCGTTAGCAGGTGCGAAACGCGGCAAGAACAACAGCTCAAAACAAGAGCGGTTAGATGACATTGAACACAAGATTGAGCGACATAAGTATCACCAGGGAAAGCTCGAATTAATACGTCGGTCTCTTGAGAACGGCGGCATCGACACAGAACAGGTTAAAGAACTCGAAGAAGACATCTTGTACTATGTCAACAACAACAACGATGGCGATTTTATTGAAAACGACTATCTGTACGACGATCTCAACCTCGAAGCTGATGAAGATGCGTTCGGCATGCACCTGGTTGACGAAAAGCCAGCAGATACTCACTCGGTAACCGACGAAGGCCCAAGTCCCGGAGAGGCCATCATCGAAAGCCTCAAGGCGTCAAGTAAACCACGCGGGGCCGAGCCTTCAGGAAAACGACAAGTTTCAGCACAACTCAAGTCACCATTACCGTCACTAGCTTCTCTGCATCCAACAGCATCATCAAGCAAAGAGCAGATGAAGCCCGCGCCAGTACCAGCACGACCAGCCGGCGAAGGCCTCAAGTATGCATCAGCAGCAGCTGCCGCCGCAGCAGCGGATAAGAATGTCGGTATTTCACCATTACCGCCACCATCAGGCGCAGCCCCAGCTCGGAGTAGTGCGACGAGCTCACCCGCCATTTCTCTTTCTCAGTCTACCTCCACAAACAACGAATCCCGCCAAGTGGAAGTGCCACCACCAAAGGCCACCACGATACCCTCGAACAAGTCTACTCCGCAAAGTACGACCTCTCGGGTGGTGAAGAAGGCGCCGTCGTCTTCTTCAATGATGCCAGAAGTTACATCTTCACAAGGTCAGTCTATATATTGAGTCACTGTATGATACTCACTAACACGAAGGATACATAGGGGCTGTCTCTACGCCTGTCACTACCTCTAGCAAGCCACAAGATTCTACAACGACGACACCATCACGCGAAACACCAGTGTCTAACACTACCTCTTCTGTAACCAAGGGCTCTCGGGCTACGTCGTCATCTTCTGCCGCACCATCGCAAGCTCCAACATGGACAGCTTCGGGATCCAAAGCATCGGCGGCCACTACTGCTGTGTCGTCAACAGCGTCTGCAATTGCGGAGGAGGAGTCTATCTATCACCTTCCTGCGTCTTTGCAGGATCTCCTGGAGCCGTATGAGCTTGCCCACGCGCAACCAATGGGTGCTAGTGATCCAGCTACTCTGCGCATGCTTGAGGCGAGCAATCGGGACGCGCCCAAGACGGCTGATTCTGAGCCTCGCAAGCTCTATGTGCCTGAAATTCCAGTAAATATTTCAGGAAGCACGTATCCCACACAGCCCTTAGGTCTCCTTGAGCACCCACGCATGTATGGCCGCTTGGAAACTGAGACGCTCTTTTATCTGTTTTACTACAGACAAGGATCGCCACAGCAGTACATGGCCGCGAAGGCGCTCAAGGAACAATCATGGCGTTTCCACAAGCAATATCAAACTTGGTTCCAGCGTCATGAAGAGCCCAAAAGTATCACTGAGGAGTACGAACAGGGTACCTACAGGTTCTTTGATTATGAGAGCACTTGGTAAGTTTGGGTGAAAACAACAAACAATGGCATATTGTACTAACATGTTTGTAGGATGAACCGTCGCAAGGCTGATTTCAAGTTCACTTACAAGTTCCTTGAGGATGAGATTTAAACCAGGCTGTCTATTGACAACCGGTTAATCCACCTGTGTCTTGTACCTTTTTCTTGTTGTTTTGGGTCCTCTGCTGATATTTGAGCTGTATCTTTGAGAGAGGATCAGTCTCGATGTTAGTGGGGCTGATGTGTATCGCTTGTTTCTTGGTTCTGCCGTTGATAAATGCATAATTGGCAATGTTGCCTCTTTTTGTGGATGTCTTGTCCTGTATCGACTGTGCGCGTGTTTAGGGTCATTCTGTAGACTCTTGTAGCGGAAATTGACATGTATCATTACCGAACCACGGTCCAATGGGTGAAGAAATATCGTTGATACCTGTGATGGTATCTTTCAATATGTTAGATTGTGTTGATTGTGTGTTTTCTTCGAGTACTGTAAAGCCAAGTTTTTTGTGTTCAGTCATTCTCGACTGGTTTGTCTGTTGTACAACACTATTACCTTACAGGCATCGATTTCATTCGTATTTCAGTCACTTGTTGAAGTGCCTTTGGCATGTGGCATAACTGTTGATCAGCCTGCGTATCCTTCTCGCAGTGGGTACAACATCAGTATGGTATACAGTTATCATAAATTTGTTGTAGCTCTAGGGCTTGATTCTCAATGACATATCAAATCAGAAAGCAATAAAGGGTGAAAAGAATGATCCGCTTTGGTGATCTTGAACTATGTTCGAAATCGCATAGACGGTGGTTTCCAGCTTAGGTGGCTTGCTTTAAAGGACTTAACAAGAACATCTCGCTTTGTATCTTGATTTACCTATTGGTTAGCGTATGCGATCTTACTCGACGTTGTCAAATAGAGGTATGTATGTATGCAAATATATAAATGCAAAGCTTGGTTATTCGTTGACGTCTTTGGGAAGCCTGAGACATTGACGGTTAGTATAATAGACCTTCATGCACATACTTTAGCATTATGTCTGACTTTTGTATCTAGATCAAGATATGTACCGCTACGTTGTCTGTTAATGATTGCGTAGGTACATATTATCATGGCACCTGTACTTAATATGTTACATATCCAAATAAGCAAAATTTAACTCCGTTGGGGGTTAACTCAAATCTGACTATTTCAAATTACCATTGCTTGTAATGGATGTCCAAGGCACTGTTTAGGAGAATGTTGACGAATGTACACACATTTATCCGCAAGATATGGTATTCCTTGATTTCGGTGGCGGTTAAAATCTGGTTATCATCTCATCGTGTTTAGGCTTCTATGAACAAAGATGGCTGTGGACTACATGCGCAACCTATCGAACCCAGTATCTAGCTAAGCATCGGTCACCGGCTCTCGGTGAGGCGTAAATGTCTATTCTATCAGGTGAATATGCACGCACATGCATTCATAACCTAGCTAGGTAGATAGGATTCAATCTCGTGAAAGAATCAGTAAGATTTTACGAAGGCTATGTTACATGCTGAGAATCTAGACGTAGAATCTTAAATAGATACCTGTCGAGGTTGAAGTATACACCGACTTACAGACCCAATATATGACATGCGGCCTACGGGTCTGTACTACACGAAGTGTTGGGAAGTGACGTCAGTTTTGAGAAACATAGTTCTCTTTGGCAGGCAATCGTTGTTTAAATATTGGCCAGAACGTGGCTTTGGTTGAAAGGAGTGTGTAACGACATGCGGTGCTTACACAGTTTCTTAATATCTACATATTTAGATAGATCCTATAGAAGCTCATTTGAAAATTTGTAGAACCATCAAATATGCTTTTATAAGTTTTGAGAATATGACTGGTTTGACGTCGTGATTGGGGGATTGGCCAGAGGAAGTTACAGTACCTGTCTGGCAATGTTTGTACTTGTGTTTTGTGATAGTTGACTTTTTCTGGTTACTTGTGGTTTATCTTGGTGAACAATGCTTTATTAAGTTGATTCAAATGCAGTTGATCTAACACGCTAGTCAATTATACATTAAGAACTATAGTAAACTGGTAGACAACCTCGTATTTCCCAGCCCTACGGCCGTACGTTCAATGTTTCGTTAGTGGTCGATGGTTCTTAGATCCCGTGCATCGTGCACCAATGGTAGGGTTACAACTAGGTCGTATATAAGGGTTATACATAAGTTCCCTTGACGTGATAATTGGGTTGAAGATGCCAGGTCCGACGAGGCGGATGTCCGGAGTGACAAATACCTGACTATGATGACCCGAGGCCGGAAGAACCCCGTACCGAGTCTAGACCATTCCCCGGAGTATAGGCATCAGCATTTACAGAGCTATTTTGTATACAAATGTATGTACATGACCAATGGTGCTAAGACATAGGATCTCCTCACATTCTGCAGCATTGGCAAACATGCATCCATTAAGGCTGTACACCGACCCGTGACTCCACCCACGACTTCGTCATCAACCCGACCGCCATAGTCCACTGGAAATTCCCTGTCTCATCAACCACATATCAAAAACGATTGCCCGAACTCTCGGGAACTCCCCGCCTAACATATCCAAACTACGAACAAAAAACTACCGAAACTAGCCAGTCATCCCACTTCGCCACGCATTCTATATACATACATATGCACATATGTACATACATACACACGAAAAGAAAATTCCATTTCTTTCCCGCCACTAATCCGCCAGTTGTAAAAGCCCCAACACAGCCTACCGTCCCCGACTGACCGATCGGGCGCTTTTGAGCTACGCCAAGATTAGGTTTAGCGGGGAGGTAACCGATAGCTGGTAGTTCTTGGCTTGTGACGTAGCGGCGACGAATCCGGCGATGTCTGAGATTTTTATGTATTTAGGGAGCTAGATGGCCGCTGTTTGAGCAGGAACTGTTTTTTTCTCCTTTACATTTCTTTTTTCTTTCTTTTTCGCAATTACCTAGAATTTTTTTTCATCAAAATGACATCGATATCAAGTATTGAAGCTCGTAGCCGGTAAGTTGTATTCCGTCGCCTTATTCAATGCCCCACCTACTCGGTTCCTCTTCGTTGTTGCCTATTTACCGCTCCGTTCAATTCGGATTTCTTCATTCCTCCCCACTTGCAGTGCCCTGTAAAATAGCGACACATAATGTTGTATGGATGTCGTGAGTACATACATACGTATGCACAAGCGGCGAAACATTGAGGAAAAGTAAACGAGCCGGTTGTAATCAGGTTGTTGCACTGCCTATTCATAGGGTGCCATCCGTCTCTCCAATCTCTTCTTTGGGGAAATTCCCTGTTTTGTTCTGCTGATCATCCCGACCGGTTGACCCGCCTTTGAAGGTGGACGGACTGCTTGGCGAGTGCCTGCTTTGGTATGCAAATAGATAAAGATGGGATGGGATGGACCGGACCAGTTTGCTTTATTTAGCTTTTCTGGTCTTGTGCATCTTTGATTATTTAACGTTGTACTCTTTTTTTTTTCTCGTCTTGGAGAAAATTGATTGTCTTTCCTTCCTTTACCATCAATTGGACATAATTCGCCAACGAATAACTAACCATGGGTATATTCGACAGTTGCTACTACAACGCTTATGGTTACCGCTACTGCAACCGAAGCGGTTGGTACCATTGGGGTCGCTGGGTGGTAGTCGGTGTTCTCATCGCCGCTGCCATTTTCATTCTCTCGATCATGGCCTGCATCAACTCACGTCGTCGTCGCCGTCGTGGCCTCCAACCCGTCTACGGTACCGGCTGGATGGCCCCTCTCCCAAAATACTCGACCCATCCCGCCCCCGGCCATCAATCTTACGGCCAGGGCTCATCCGGTGCCCCACAAGCGGCACCGCAAAATGGTTACTATGCCCCAGCTCCGCCAATGTACCAGGCCAATACTGGCACTACAAACACGACTCAGGATGTGCCGTTGCAGTCACCGCCGCAGGCTTACCAAGGTGGTGGTGCCGCACAGGGGTATTACTCGGGAACTACACAAGAACAATATGCGCCACCTTCGGGTCCGCCTCCGGGACATAAGTGAGGGGATAGGTTACTTTGATGACGGGCTTTGTTGGGGAATACCCGCCCGGTTGGAAAGGGGATTTGGGATGACATCTTTGTCATGGACTTGGTTGGGTTTTCCGGGTTTTTCTTTTTTACTGTTTGTATGAATTTATGGCCTTTCATTCTCCTCAAATAAACTTCTCGCCTCGGCAAATAACGGGCTTGATCATCGGCTTCTCGAAGCTCCTTCAACCAGTGCAGGCATTACATGACATGATGACGCTTTTCGACTAGTTTGTCAGCCCACCACCATATCACGTGACATTACCACAAATCAATGACGTAGGATGATGGAATGGGTTATAATATAGGGTTACCCTTCACGTGCATAATGTGATGTGCGCTCTTAGTGCATACAGTCGGACGGGGATTCAGGATACATAGTTAAATTTTCAAAATGCTGAATGCATGATAATCCGCGGCTGTTAGCTTATAGATCTGCTAGATGTGGATATTGTTTGGTATTGGCGTATAAAGCCGGTATGGAAGAGACGGCAAGCCGCCCGTGGCCGTGGCTCTCTTTGTCTCGCTAGCCCTGGTAAGGATACCGTACTGAAGAGGTTGGGAGTGGGTTTCTATGCAGAAGATCGTGAGTAAGTTCCCTGGAACTGAATTTTTACTTGACCGACTTTCTTGAATAAAGACGTCATGGAAGGGGAACAGCGTTATTCTCAGGGGATATTGGTTGGATCGTTGTGGACTAAGCTGACGCTAAGTCAGGGGATTGATCACAGGTAAACTTGATCTTCATCGTGACAGGATTGACTTTGGAAAGGCAATTGAGATATCAAGATGATTAATATGGACGCCCGTCAACGCCCTCTCGTCATCCCTCACAGGCTAATTGCCTCAAAATATGCAGGTATCCCAAAACAAGTGACCAACATAATCTCCAAAGTCATTGTAAATCAACGCTTTTCCCAACCTTCTGGTTCCTGTTTTTGAATCCTTTATATGCAGCTCCATCCTACGACATGCAGCGTTCCTGCGTCAACTTTGCTGTAGCGCCGATCCAATGTGCAACGAGTGCTTGTTGTTGTTCTGCTCTCTTGAGTGGTTTTGTTTTTAGGCCTTTGATTTTTTAAGTGGTGTCTCTGATGGACAGCTGCTTATTGAGCCGACTGAGAAGAGGGAACACAATGATGATATAGAGGGGTCATGGCTTCTAAGCCCTTGGGATTATCAAGCTTGTCACGCATAAACGTCAGTGTATGGGAGTCTCCTTTTTATAACCGTGGGCGGCGTGGTGACTCTCAAACTACCCTCCACTAGCCGTTTATATCGTAGCAGACAAAAATACATGTGTGTATATAGCCAACGTAACGTGCCAACGGTTGTGAGTTCTGTATGAACATTCTGGCGTTTTCCTGTCTCTACTGTTTCTTTCTTTCGCTCTCTTGTGTATCCAATTTATTGTCTTGTTCGCCAAACGAGAAGTTTCAAAGTCAAACAAACCCGCTTGTGAAGGGTTATTTTTGTTATTGTGGACTTCAGACCATGGGACTCGTTCCCTTTCGCACACTCGGTACCTTTTTGTATCCTGGAACAGCAACACAAACCTCAACCCACGGACGGCGCCCGATCCTCGTTAAACTCCCTCTTCTGAGTGGACGAACATTCAAGTAGAGCCTAAGCCCTCCTTCAAACTACAAGTTCTTGTTTCTTTCGTTTGTTTATTTCTTATCTCCGTCATACCCCCACGCACGCAACAAATTCAACCCACGATTCTCTCCTTTCTTCCTCGGCATCTTGTCTATTCCGTGCTGGACGCTTTTTTCCGTGCCATACCTATAGTGGTGATAAATAAGTCGTTGCCCAAAGCCAGTTTCGCAAACAACTGGATTTCATAAGCCCAGACCAGTCTATGCTCTTACGCCCAACTCTCATTATTGTTATTTGCCTATTACTTGGTGTGTCAGTTTAGAGCGATCCGACACCATACACTCTATCTGCTTTTTCTGATTCCACCATCTCCTTCCAGGCATCAGTTTACTGGGTCAACGCCCGGGAGAAATTGCCCTACTTCCTCGTTCACATAGCGAGCTGACGACGCCCTTCCCTTGAATCACGGACATTTCCTCGACACCTATATACTGTCGCTTGCTGCTACCACATGATTCTAGGGACTGCGAGAGCTATTCAACCTTTTTTCCCACCTACAGATAATCATTGTTCCTGATCGACTAAGCCGCGATTTGTGAAACGGCATTTGAAGGATAATCATCTGCTGGGTCTTTTCAAATCGGCTGACGTCTTCTGCTCGGTCCCTTGCCTTTCTCTCCTTTTCTTCTTCTTGAATCTTCAATACATCACGGACGATTTCCGTGTAAATTCCCTCTCTACATTTAGAGCGTCATTCCTTTACATACACGGATTCTCACGGCTGGTGACCGTGAAGTTATAGCATATTCTTTCTTTACCGACGAAACATACATATTACTCTCACTCGACTTGATCTGTGATATCGACTATCACTACATTTTTTGACGCTTAAAAAGCGTCCCCACATTCATTCACCATGCCTACTATCGATGTGGCCATGGCGAGAAGCCTCAATACCGATTCAACATTACAAATATTAGCGGCTGGTATTAAACGGTCTATTGTCTCGGATGCCTCAACTACTGTCACAAATGTGAAGACAGCGCTGTCAAGTTGGGACAATTGTATGAGTGTCTCATGGTGCAAGTGAGTTTTTCCCGGCATAAATTAGTTTCGCAAAATATTGTATACTAACCCGTTTAAGATGGCCTGTTATCGGAGCAATTATCGTTGCTGCTCTCATCGCCATTAGTATTGTCTGGTGTCTTGCTAGATGTATTTGCTGCGGATTATCTTGTTGTTGCGAATGCTGCTATTGTCTGAAATGCTGCGGCAATTGTCTTGGTTGCTGCTCCGCACCCGGCAGCAAGAGAAAAAACAAATATCTCGACGACCCGTACATCCCGCCAAACCACAATGAAAACATGGGCTATCAAATGCAACCGCCTATGAAGGCACCCAACAACAACACCTACAACATTGCGCCCTCTGCTGTTTCCGCCTCCTCGGTTCACCCCGCTAGTGGTCCACCTCAATACGCCGAATTCGATGTCAGCCGGAAGGGTGGCGAAGATGCGCTCCCTGCCATGCCCAGCTGGGATGGTGGTGAGACCAAGAAGGTTTCCCTTGAGATACAGGAATCCGTGGAGATGAACAACTTGGCTAAGCCCCCTACCACACCAAATCTTGGTAATGTCGCTGCTGCTGGTGCCGTTGGTGGAGCTTTCGCCGCTCGTCAGAACAACGCTGCCGCTGCTTATGGTGGAAGATCAATGACCCCGGGCGCTAGATCTATGACGCCTGGTGCTATGAGCCAGGGCCGCAGTACACCAGGTATGGGACCCGGTCCCGGTGGTCGTTCGACTCCTGGGTTCGGAAACCAAGGCCCCAACCGGAACGGTCCTGGTTTTGCGCCGCCACCAAACAACTTTAACGGTCAGGGTATGAACAACCTGGGAATGAACGGTCAAGGTATGAACGACCTTGGTATGAACGGCGCCCCTCAACAGAATGGCTTCAACAACATGGGCATGAACGCGCCAAACACCTACAACAACCAGGCTTCTTACGATCCTTACGCCAATACCCCATATGCCTCCCAGGACTCCTACGATAACGCCGCCGGATATGGCCAGCAAGCGGGTGTCTACAACGCTGTAGATAATGGTTACAGCAACAACGCCGGTTTCCAAATTACCCAAGCTACCGGTTACCAACAACCTCAAACCGCCGCCTACGGAAACGGGTATGACACTGGCTACGAAACCGGCTACGGCCAACAAAACGCTCTCCCTTCGCCCCAAGAAAGCGCCTTCCACTACGACAACCCCGCTTACCACTCCGCCACCGGCCAATCTGCGGCGTCCAACACCTACAACGCCATGCCTCAACAACGCTCAATGACTGGCGGCTATACCAGCGCCCCCCAACAGGCTGTGAACAACCCGTACTCGCCACAGACAGAAGTCTACGAAATGCCGTCACCCGATTACGGGACAACCATGAACGCGCAGGCCCCCTTCACTCAACCGCAGCCACCACGGACACAGAGCCCCGCGACTTTCGCGCCGCAACAGGGCGGTTATAACGGAGGAAATGGAAACTCAAACACAGTGGGAATCCAGAATAGCGCGGGTTTCGACTTTAACTCTGAGTACTCAAGACCAGGGACTTCCTCGGGTCCAGTGAGACAAGATAGCACCCCGTCTTCATTGGCGGCGCCGAGACCGTATCGGCCGAACCCGACTTGGACGGGTCAGTAAAGGGTGATTCTGATGAGCATCGAAGTATTTGCTTTAGTACATTTTGATTACTTGTTTTTGTTAATTTCATGACTTGTTAATGTAAGAATATGCATGACAATATTCAGCACGTGATTTGTTCTGTGTCAGGTAGAGTTGCAGATGATTGGCCCGAGTTGGCACGTGTGTTTGAGGATGTGCATATGTATGTATGTAGGTATGACTTGTCACGGACTGAGGGATTGTCAAATGTATGCAGAGAGAAATTCTCAAGGTAAGGCAAAGTGCAAAAGAGGGGAAGATAAACAATTACAGTGGAGATAAGAAACGATGAATGTATAGAAATGTCTTGGACATGATTTATGAAGATATAATTAAATAGCAGAGAAAGCCCAAAAAAGAAAGTCCAACGCCCGAAACACCAAACAAAGTAAAGACAAAATAAAAACAAAACCTTATAGATAGTAGAAAATACCCGAAAACTTAACGAGATGGAAGAACCCCCTCAATCTGGGTCTGGCTCGATGAACTACCAAAGAGTGTCGGCGCGTCACCGTCAACGGCGGGGTCATATTCCGCCGTCTTGGGCGTATCAGAAGTGCTACTCTTAAAACTACGACGATCGCTAGACGGGGAAGAAAGAGCCTTGGCCTCGTCTTGATCGGTAATTGACTCGATATCGGAATCCGAGTCATCGGAGGAAACCCCGTCTTCGGAGTCAGGAAGACGGGTGTGGTGGCCGCGGTCGTCGGAGTCAGAGGAGGAGTGGCCGGTTTGTTTCTTGATGAAGGAGTCGATTACGTAGTATTGCATGGCGTTCATGATGAGGGGGAACAGCATCATTACGAAGACGATTTGTAGTTCCTCGTCGCCTTCGGTCCAGCGGAGGGCCCAGTCGCCAATGTGGGAGATCCATGGGCATAGGATGAAGAAGATGAGCACGACTACTTTCATCCCGAAGAGACCGCAGAAGTAGATTATGGACTGTTTGAGCCACCATGTGGCTTTGGGGGGACTACCGTAGTTTCCGGACTCGATGGATNGTAATTGACTCGATATCGGAATCCGAGTCATCGGAGGAAACCCCGTCTTCGGAGTCAGGAAGACGGGTGTGGTGGCCGCGGTCGTCGGAGTCGGAGGAGGAGTGGCCGGTTTGTTTCTTGATGAAGGAGTCGATTACGTAGTATTGCATGGCGTTCATGATGAGGGGGAAGAGCATCATTACGAAGACGATTTGGAGTTCCTCGTCGCCTTCGGTCCAGCGGAGGGCCCAGTCGCCAATGTGGGAGATCCATGGGCATAGGATGAAGAAGATGAGCACGACTACTTTCATCCCGAAGAGACCGCAGAAGTAGATTATGGACTGTTTGAGCCACCATGTGGCTTTGGGGGGACTACCGTAGTTTCCGGACTCGATGGATTGGGCGGGACGACCGAGGGGGGTGAGAGAGACGAGATAGGTGTAGAAACGGATGAGGAGGATAAGAACAGGGATACCGAGGGTTGTCTGGATATATGGTTAGTATTCGTTATATAGTGAATGGTCGCATACAGATACTTACGTCAACGGCGAGATTTAGGAGATACCATGAACACGGGTTCGGCTGGTATACATCCTTTCCTTTCCCCTCCGCAATAGTCTCCGCCGCCCGTCCAACCAACCCAGCAACACTTGCGACTGATCTCGGCGTCAACTTAACACTGAACCTCCCACTAGTCAACATGGCCATAAACACATTCGCCGCGTGAACCATAGCAGAGCCAAAAACCTGCTTGCTCACGTCGAAAAACCAAATCTTAACAGGACGCTGTGGCCGCTCGCGATATCTCTTCCACACTAGTGACATCATTGCGAGCGCTCCGAGCGCCAGTTGTACAAAGAGGGCAAAGGAGCCGAGGAGCTCACAGTCACCGGGGCGCTGCATTAGAAGCGGGTTCGCCGGGGCTGTTGGAGGGGGTGGAGGGGGCGTTTTGGAGAGCGTGAGGCCGAGCATGGTGGCGAGGGGGGCCGCGGTGAGGACGGCGCTGGTGCTGGTGGTGGTTGGGACGGTTTGGTTGGTTATTGTTGGCGGAGATATAGATTGTATATTTGTCGCGATGGGTTGGAGTTGTGGGAGTTTCGAAGGGCCGGTTGGTGATGATGTAGAAAGTGAAGCTAAAATGTCGTCGCTGATAAGTCTTGTAGAATTACTAGTGCTGGTATTTGTTGAGAGTTGAGAAGCGACTTGCGAGGCGACTAGCCTGCTGGGCGCCCGGCGTTGGTGCTGCATTTTGACGGGTTGGGAAGGGATAAGGGTTGTGTTTTAGGGTTGATGTGTCTCAGAGCGGGATGTATGAGGGAATTGAGGTAATGACGGTCGTGAATAAGGGCTTTGATATTAGGAATGTTGAAGGATGATTAAGAAGAGAAACAGTCCGGCTGGATGGATTTGAAGATGCAGAAAAGAGTGAAAGAAAGAAGTGGGAATGGTACTGCGTCAAGCAGAAGCGTGATGAACAAAGACCAGGAGACACACGAGGGGCGACTACTGGGAAGAAGACGACGGGGAGGAGAAAAGGAGAAGAAAGATTAAGAAAAAAAAACACCTGCTGCGTGAAAATCATAAACATGAAAAGTCCGCCTCCATCTTGAAACAACACCGATATCCCAAAATCACATCTCAGACCACCCTTCGTTCAATGTTTAACCTGTTTCATTAACAGAATCTCGGNTACTGGGAAGAAGACGACGGGGAGGAGAAAAGGAGAAGAAAGATTAAGAAAAAAGAAAACACCTGCTGCGTGAAAATCATAAACATGGAAAGTCCGCCTCCATCTTGAAACAACACCGATATCCCAAAATCACATCTCAGACCACCCTTCGTTCAATGTTTAACCTGTTTCATTAACAGAATCTCGGGTACGTTGGCACGCTCTCATCGTCTGTGCCAATAACCCTAAATATGCTAAGACGGGAAACTTTATCAACCCTTGCAACCCCAGCTTTTTTTCCACGAGACCCCACTAATTGGATAGCTCGGACGTGGGCAGCGGCGGTGGCGGCAAAGCTTTTCTAGCACGACGAATTAGTATCCCGGGCGGGCAGATAGAGAACGACGAGGACCGCCGCCGCTCCGACCAATTGCGCCAATTCCTTTCTTTGTGTGTCTTGTTTTTTTTTAGTTTTGCGTTTGCGATTGGGATAACAGAGAAACGTCGACCAAAATGAACGCTGTCTTTCGTTCAACGAGGGGTGTGTTGGCCCGGGCTACTGCTGGTGTCTCGTCGGGTCATTTGAGATTGGCTGGTTCGCGTATGTACTCGGCGGATGCACTGAGTGATGGTATGCACAAGATTGCGCCGCTGCCGTATGATGTGAATAACGGAATTTCCGAGTTCTTGTCGCCCCAGGCTTTGGATACTGCGTGGACGCAGTACCAGGGACAGATCTTGGATCACCTGAACAAGGTGACTGTTGGTGAGTAAATTGATGGAGAATTGTCATAGGGACACATGTCTAACCAGTTCGTGTATTCAGGTACCGAGTACGAAGGTGTCAGTGCCTTCCGCACCCTCGTCCGCACCGCCCGGAACCCTGAAACCGCCCACATCTTCAACTACGCCTCTATGGCACACAACAACGAGCACTTCTTCAAAATGATTGAAAACGACCCGGCCCCAATTAACGGAGTCCTCGAGGAAGAACTCATTCACTCCTTCGGCAGCATGGAGACTCTCCGCCGCGAAATGATTGGTACGGCGCTCTCCATGTTCGGTCCCGGCTTCGTCTGGCTTGTCTGCTACAATAACCGTGATTACAGTGTTGTACCGACGTATCTGGCTGGTACGCCTTATGCCGAGGCTCACTGGAGAAGACAGGGCACAGATATGAACACTACGGGAGCCCGTGAGTGGGCTGCGGGTCGCACGGAGGCTGAGGAGAGAGTGGCGGGGCCGCAGAGAATGGGGTTGGCTCAGATGGCGCCCGGTGGTCAGATTTCGGTGCCGGTGTTGTGCTTGAATACGTGGGAGCATGTGTGGTTGACGGATTATGGAATTGGGGGTAAGATGGCGTACTGCGTCAACTGGTGGACGAAGATTAACTGGCAGGCCGTGGATGAACTGCGGTCTACGGTTCGTGTGGCGGCCCGGAACCAGGATCCGGCGACGTTTGTTTCGCGTATGCGGGCCGGTGAGGCGGCTTGAGGGGTGTTTGGAGTGAGGCTATTTGTGTACGTTTATGGAGAGGGAGGAGGGGGTGACGAGACGTGGGTCTTTGAAGACGGTTACTGAGGGATATTGGGTTTTATTTTGAGGCTCTTTGGATGTTGATAGAGACTCCCGGCTGAGTTGGTCGAGGGTGTATCAAGGTCTCGCGATATGGCCCCCATATATCCGTTGTGGCTGTGGCCAAACGACACACATATGTATTTGTTTCCAGCCAGGTTCTCAATCAGTTTTGCTGGCACGCAGTTGTTGCTTGTCGCCAAGCAAGGGTGATGATAGACTCACCCGTGTACATTATAATGGAGGCTAAGAAAGTATATTTTTGAGTTCACTTGTTTCTAAAACCAAAAGTCCCAGAGTTGCAGTGGATTGCGGCGGTGAATGTACAGCATGACTTGAGGTTGTGGGTGAATGTTGTGGTGCCATGTAACGTGGTGGGCGCTTAATGTGCATAGGTGAAGGAACTGTGGGATTTTGGGGCCATAGTAGCGGGTTATATAGGGTATAGGAAGGCCGAACGAAAGGGGGTGTAGACTGATTTTGAGGTGGTACGATCAGATTCTTGGAAGAAGATTAAGGAATAAGCGGCCTTCTTTTTGTGTATGTGTACAATTGTTTTGTATTATTGATACTTGTGCCAAACGCCAAAGGACCTGCTGTGGCGGTGACACGAAGGAAAAGTAACAAACTACACTATATGGCAAGACTGAAGTAAAAAAATGCACATGGAAATCCCAATTGTTCCGTCACACAGCAGCCACTACACAGACAAGATAACAAGACAAGAGCAAAACGGGAAACTGAAAGGAAGACGGTTTCTTGAAAAAGAAGGGACTCGGTGAATACGAGTCAGTAGTCTTGGATGAAGACAGAGAAAAGCAATGTACAANGGGGCCATAGTAGCGGGTTATATAGGGTATAGGAATGCCGAACGAAAGGGGGTGTAGACTGATTTTGAGGTGGTACGATCAGATTCTTGGAAGAAGATTAAGGAATAAGCAGCCTTCTTTTTGTGTATGTGTACAATTGTTTTGTATTATTGATACTTGGGCCAAACGCCAAAGGACCTGCTGTGGCGGTGACACGAAGGAAAAGTAACAAACTACACTATATGGCAAGACTGAAGTAAAAAAAAATGCACATGGAAATCCCAATTGTTCCGTCACACAGCAGCCACGACACAGACAAGATAACAAGACAAGAGCAAAACGGGAAACTGAAAGGAAGACGGTTTCTTGAAAAAGAAGGGACTCGGTGAATACGAGTCAGTAGTCTTGGATGAAGACAGAGAAAAGCAATGTACAAAGTCCCCAATTTCCAAACATGCGTGATAACGTTTGTGGAACGGGGAAACCTAGTTGATCGCCGCGAATAAACTAAAACTACCTAGAATGAAACAGAAATGAAGAAGAAAGCAGGAACAGAACTTGAGGGGGTGACCCCGTAGTGTATCGACGAAGTGAAGTGAAAAAAAAAAGAAGTCAAAGGATGGTGAAGAATTGGATATCAAAAAGTAGTGACGTCAGTGTGTGTGTAACTTGGAACAACAACAAGAAGAAGAAGGGGATATCATGAAGCGACAAAGGAAAGAAAACAAAGACCAGGCAAACAAAAAAAACAAGTACAAAATCATCAAGACAAAAGAAATTGGAGACCGGTTAAATCATGTTCCCGTTAACGCGGACTTCAAAGCCATCCCCTTTTTGCTTCATTGCCCGAGCAAGCATCAGTTCGCGCATCCAGGTCATCTGCTCATCACGGTGTTCCACGGCGAAATGATGAGTCTTTCCAGTTCCGTTGATGGCACCAGCGGGGGGTGTAGAGGTATTTTGTACTGGGGCGTTGTGAGGAACGGCAGAGAGACGTTTCTTGAGACGAGAACCAGTGGAGANCTAGTTGATCGCCGCGAATAAACTAAAACTACCTAGAATGAAACAGAAATGAAGAAGAAAGCAGGAACAGAACTTGAGGGGGTGACCCCGTAGTGTATCGACGAAGTGAAGTGAAAAAAAAAAGAAGTCAAAGGATGGTGAAGAATTGGATATCAAAAAGTAGTGACGTCAGTGTGTGTGTAACTTGGAACAACAACAAGAAGAAGAAGGGGATATCATGAAGCGACAAAGGAAAGAAAACAAAGACCAGGCAAACAAAAAAACAAGTACAAAATCATCAAGACAAAAGAAATTGGAGACCGGTTAAATCATGTTCCCGTTAACGCGGACTTCGAAGCCATCGCCTTTTTGCTTCATTGCCCGAGCAAGCATCAGTTCGCGCATCCAGGTCATCTGCTCATCACGGTGTTCCACAGCGAAATGATGAGTCTTTCCAGTTCCGTTGATAGCACCAGCGGGAGGTGTAGAGGTATTTTGTACTGGGGCGTTGTGAGGAACGGCAGAGAGACGTTTCTTGAGACGAGAACCAGTGGAGACACCCGAGGACATGGTTGCGGCAGCGAGTCCCTTGGGGGATGTAGGTGAGCTGGTTGTAGCGGTAGTTGCGGCTGGGGCCGGTGTGGCGCTGGGGAGGGGAGCTGTTAGGGCGGCGGAAGAGGATTGTTTGTCTCCGGGGATCAGTTGGAAACTGAACTTGGCGACTTTATCTTCCTTGGGCTTGTTCCCACGGCGGATGTTGGCTACCTTGAACTTGGCGCTCAACTTGCTTTGCGAGGCAACTGAGGAGCAAGCTACAGCGTAGTCATCGATATCCACGTATTCCAGGGTACGAGAGGTACTCTTCTCATCCTTGTGCATGGCCAGACGAGTTCCCTTGAGGGTGAAGAACCCTTCTTGCCACTCATGGCGGAGGAAATGCGTTTTACGTTTCTTCATGGGACCCGCGTGAGTGACGCCCTCAGGGAGCGCTGGGGGAGCTGGCGCAGAAACACCAGGGATACTGTTCAGACTAATGGCACTGGTAGGAGAAGTTTGCGCGGAAGTCGGCGCCGACACGGGAGTCTGGACGACCGCCGGACCAGAGGCAGCAGCAGCNGGTGTAGAGGTATTTTGTACTGGGGCGTTGTGAGGAACGGCAGAGAGACGTTTCTTGAGACGAGAACCGGTGGAGACACCCGAGGACATGGTTGCGGCAGCGAGTCCCTTGGGGGATGTAGGTGAGCTGGTTGTAGCGGTAGTTGTGGCTGGAGCCGGTGTTGCGCTGGGGAGGGGAGCTGTTAGAGCGGCAGAGGAGGATTGTTTGTCTCCGGGGATCAGTTGGAAACTGAACTTGGCGACTTTATCTTCCTTGGGCTTGTTCCCACGGCGGATGT
>JSUI01006426.1:0-61497 GCA_000833645.1 Huntiella omanensis
GGGACATTTCGGCGGTCGTGGACTTGCCAAACCCACTTGGTGTTCGCTGTGGAGTACCGGAATGTGGAGTATCGGTGTTTTTTTGGATATCTTGTAAGACGAATTGGAGAGAGGATTTTCCCTGGAGACTGTATGTATGTAGAAGATGACGAGAATTGTTTGGGATAACATCATGTGAGATTGTAATGTCGTACACAGATGACGCTGGATTAGCCTTTTGTCCGTATGTGGGATGAATTACCATAGCAAGTGAGTCTTAGCAAGTGAGGTGTTAGATATTGTCAATAGGCACCTACTTGAGACTTGGCATTGGTCACCTTCTTAATGTGTAAGGTGTATGGCGAACCGGCGCAAAGTCCGAATGGCTGCGCAAAATGCAACCAGGTAGATGTTCTTCAATCTCGCCGAGTTCAAACACCAAATCACGGCCATCTCATTCATAAATTCCTTGAATTGATTGTCAGTTTTTCACTGAACTTGCACTTGCAACTCCGTTCCACTCACACCAACTTCGATACAAGGAAAAAGTACCCCTCGCTAGAACCGGGGTGTCTATACTATATCCTCTTTGATAGTAACGTTGTTGGGGACCTATGGGCGTGCTGGTTCTGTGTACAACATTAAAAAGCTAAAGCTCTGTGCTGATACATACATACAAATATACATACACCTTCTTTGTTACGTGGTTGGCACGCAAGTCGTTGCCTTTCCCTTGTCCTCCCTGTTTTCTACTGCGGGGGAGGGAGCGGGACTGCAGGTTTGTGGGCGGCGGAAGGGGCCTTTTTCCTTACTAGGTTTGTCCTGGGACTTGCCTTGGCTTGTGCTAGTTGGCGGCTGCTTGTCCGATGCTGGAGCTTTGCGGGTCTTGCTGCCGCGATAGATTTGGAGGTGTGTCGCAAATCGGTAAGTACACACACATATGGCACATAGCCAGTTTCTTCGGACTTGCGTGCGTGCTTTCTTAGACTAGATTTTTTTTAAATACAAATACTCCCCGCAGTCCGTCTTTGGTGGTTCTTACCTTTTTGTGTCTTTCCTTTCTTATTTTTCTTTTTTTCTGATTGTTCATCATTGTCTTCATATTCGGGTTCATCAGTGTTCATCAACGCCATCACTACCGTCGTCATATTCATTGCTGGTTTCATCTACCATCAAATCTTGAACTCTTCTTCTTAGTTTACAACGTTCTACATATTCACATACATAATGGTCAAGGCTGGTAAGAATTCACTCTACATACCTCTCGTTTGATGAATGAACCGAGCTCGCTTTTGTTGTTGTATTCTTTAACGTCTACGAACTGAACCCACATCAAGTTCACATCATATATCTCAGAGCTCTACACCGAAAACAGCATTCATTGGCCCCTGTCATTTATAAGCTTCAGAGCTTCACCCATTTGCCAGGGCACTTTTGAACCCCCTCGAAAAAGACCTCAAAGCTAACATGAATCACTATAGTTGTTGCGGGCGCTGCTGGCGGTATTGGTCAGGTTTGTCTCTCCTATCTCCCAACTTTCTATCCCTATGGTTGTGATATTCCGGCTACGCACTCCGTAGGCCTCAGACTTATTGATAAGCACGCCCATGTGTGATGCAATGTGCGATGCCGGCCAAGGGCCTGAATTTGGAGAAGGCCATTTTGCTAACCGCTTTGATATCAATTCAGCCCCTGTCGTTGTTGCTTAAGCTCTCTCCCCTCGTGGATGAGCTTGTTCTGTACGATGTTGTTGGCACTCCCGGTGTTGCTGCCGACCTTTCTCACATTTCTACAAAGGCCACTGTTACTGGCTACCTACCCGAGAATGACGGCATCAAGACTGCCTTTAAGGGCGCTGACATCATTGTCATTCCTGCTGGCGTTCCTCGTAAGTTGTCATGTGCACTTTTGGAGTTCTCTCCAACTACATCATCCCCGCAAATCCCCATTGCGGAATTGTCTGGGCCGATTGCTGCATTTGTCCCTCGGCATGCTTGCAGATTTCGGCTGTCAGATGGCTCTGTTGAATGTGACGTCGGCTGTTGTGGAGAATGGACCAATTCGCATGAGACGATTTCACACCAATCAGTGACTAACACGCTTTGGCTTTTAGGTAAGCCCGGTATGACCCGTGATGACCTCTTCACTATCAACGCCGGTATTGTTAAGGGCATTATCGCCGCTGCTGCTGAAGTTGCTCCTACGGCTTTCATCCTGGTCATCTCCAACCCCGTCAACTCTACCGTTCCTATTGCTGCCGAAACTCTGACGGCTAAGGGTGTCTTTGACCCCAGACGTCTCTTCGGTGTCACCACTTTGGATATTGTTCGTGCCGAGACCTTCATTTCCGAGGTTACTGGCATTGCCAAGTCTGACCTCACCGTTCCCGTGATTGGTGGACACTCCGGCGAGACCATTGTCCCGCTCTTCAGCAAGATTACTCCCTCGGTTACTATCCCTGAGGAGAAATACGACCAGATTATCAACAGAATCCAGTTTGGTGGTGATGAGGTCGTTAAGGCCAAGAACGGTGCTGGCTCTGCCACCCTTTCTATGGCCTACGCTGGCTTCCGGTATGTTCCGCATGATATTGAACTTGGATACAAAGGAATATTTATTGACAATTTTCTTAACAGCTTTGCCGAGAAGGTCCTCCGTGCCGCTGCTGGTGAGAAGGGTCTTGTTGAGCCCAGTTTCGTCTACCTTCCGGGTGTTCCCGGTGGTGAGGCGATTGCCGAGAAGACTGGTATGAAGTTCTTCTCGGCTCCTATTGAGCTTGGTGTAAGTGCCATCTTGAATCACATGCTAAGAAGGACAGAAGACTGACAATTTACTATTAGCGCTCTGGTGCCGAGAAAGCCTACAACATTCTCGAGGGTCTTACTGAGAAGGAAGAGAAGCTTCTCAGTGTTTGCCTCGACGGCCTCAAGGGCAATGTCGACAAGGGCATTGCCTTTGCGAAGAAGTCTGACGAAAAGTGAATAACCCCCTCCCTTGCCCTCTTGTTTTGTTCCCCGCTTCCACCATTTTTTGTCTTTTCTGTTTTTCTTTTTATAGCGCGCATTCTTTTCTTTTGTGGTATCAGTACACGTCGTCGGAGCCGCAGCTTGTATAGGGTTACCTATGTTCCGAGAAGGAAGATTCTTTAATTCTTCTGTCTTGGTAAAGCTGCGGCTCAAGCATTTGGTTTCACGGTTATTGGTGTCAGTGGGACTCGGTTATCTGTCTTTGGGGTGTCGAGTATAAGGATAGGCACATGAAGCTGTATCCCACGCCTGTACCCCAAGACAGGCTATGGTGCCGACAAACAATCCTACCTGAGCCAAAGGCGTTTGACGAAGTTCTTGTTTTGCTCTTTTCTTGTCACATTCAACTGGCAAGCGCGTGGAAGTTGGAGGAACAGCTAGACATACAAGCAAAGAAAGCCATTGATTGCTCATTGCACTCTCGTTTTATCGTAAGCAAGTTACAGTGGGAACACAATCACTGATACGTCCATGTTTCCGACTAGGCTTTAAAATCTACGCACTACAGGCGTAGTATTAAACCGACTCCAACTCGGGATTTCATATATTCAGCTTTGCATGACGACTCGAACCAGGCGACGCATGCTTATAACATTGATCTACAGATACAACCTGAAGACATGGAACGGAATATGTTCACTGTAAGACGGGAAAATATGGACGCCTACTCTGTGTGTATGGCAATGAGTCTCAAGTTTCTCCAACAGCCGACTGTGATGGTGAAGCTGATTGGACATTTACATGTGTGCATAGATATGAATACATGGGGAGGCTCAATTAGTGACATAAAATAAGTTTTAAGATCATCACAGCAGTGAATGAACCTTGACACATTGATAAGCCTATACCCCAAACGCCACAAATTCATGACTCCAAGCTCACTCACTCATGTCTATATGAATAAAGAACGACACAAGGTGTGTATATATTCACACATGTGCCACAAACGCCCCGCTCCGGTCAACTCATATCGAACCCCAACACGCAGAGTCAAAATACCACGTCAAATGGGCTGATATTATTGGAGTATGTACATATGTACATACATAATTGCTTCATTGCGGAGACGCAGTCTTGGAGATGGTTACGGTTACGGTTACGGTGCATGAAGGAGGCATGCAAAAAAGAAAAAGAAAAGAGCATCAGAGGGGTCTGTTATCGGACCATTTTTGGAGAGAACTTCCGGGACTTGGGACCGGTGGGTATCGAGGTTGATTTGGTGTACAGTGTGAGAAATAGATGTAGTGTGTACATGTTGATTGCAGCACTGTGAACCCGCACTGTAAGTTTACGTCGCTTACTAAGCTGATAATATGTACCCTAATGGAGCAAGCACTAGGGTACTATTGACCCTTTTGTTGCACGAGGGTTAGCATGATAGCGGGGCAGATAGTATAACTGACATAATGAATTAAACGTCGTAACAAGTATTAAGAGAAGCCAAAAAAAAATAAAATTCAATAACCCAAGCCATGTGGACAATACGAACCTCTAAATGTAACCCATTATGCCGCCCTCATTATTTCGACGATGATGGGACCGTCTTGATCTGGAATATCGCAGCGGGTAATTCGCTAGAATCGGCGCTTACGGTGGCTTCGATGCCCATTGCTGCGAGGGCGCCTCGGACAATTCCACAGGGGAACCAGAGGAACTTGGTCTGTTAGATGGATAATGTAGGGGGATTTTGGGATATGGGATGTGGGATATGGGACGTACGGGTTGTGCGCGTTGAATGGCTTGGCCGCCGGGTTCGGCGGACATGCGGGATAGTGGGCGGAAGACGTTATCTGTTAAGACGTAGACACCCTGATTTTGTTAGTTTGATGACGGGGTTAGTGAGCGAAGAAGGGAGAAAGACTTACCCGGTGGTTCGTCTTAAGATTGTCGACTTGTTTTTTAAAAACTAGTGTCCAGAGATCCTTACAAAGGAACTTAATAGCATCCAACGTATCATTGAAGCGCGGCCGATCTTTCGAAAACCTACAAACCATCAGTCCAAGCCCACACAACTATCCACCACCACCAACAAAAACAAAACAAACTCACCTCTCCACCAAGCCCTGCCCCACACGATATCCCAACGCCTCAAGCCTATAAAACACCGCATCCTTCTCCTCCTCCTCATCCATCTTCACGCCCGTCCGGGCCGCCGCCGACACGCCTACCGAGACAGACGCGACATCTTCTTCATTCGGGGCGTCGAGCGATGGTCGCGGGGCTTCGAGATCGTGGGTTATTCGGAAGGCGAGGGGGACGAGTTCGATGAGGAGGAAGTCGAAGCAGGAGGAGGCGAGGTGGGCGGAGTCCGGGTCGGTTGGGGGGGCGGAGGGCGTTGTTTGGAAGGACATTTTTGGGGGGGATGAAGGGTGGTTGTGTATGGGGCGGGGGACTTTGAATCCCGTGGTGGGTGGGTATAGTATCATTAATTAGCTGAACCCCGTTCGTAAACGGCAGAATACCAAAAAGCGGTGAGGTGTCCCGAAGGAGCTATATCCTAGTTCATGTGGGTTTGTACGACGCTGGGACAAGTTTGACTAATAGAACGAACGGCATTCACCTACGTCACTGATTCTGGAGGTTCGGTTAACAAGATGTCATGGGAAAGTTGATAATTTTACAAGTGGTAAATCAGAAAGACAAATGTCGAAGAAAAGAGAAAAGGGAAAGAAGCAAAACAGGATAAGATAATAAGGGGAATCCAAAGAAAACAACAGTCGATATATCTTTGACCTAGTTTATCAAAGTAATTCACAAGACCAAAAGATAAAACCGAACATAACAAAATACCAAACAACAGAAAAAGTAAAAAGCCATAAATCGTCAAAAAGTTCAATATCCACACACCTAACAGCCCAGCAGAAATAAATCCAATACAGTGTCTCCCCGTTCGTTAAACTACTTCCCTAATGTTCATGCGTTTCATGCCACTCAGGATGCGACCATTCCTGTGCGGGGAGGAAAGAATTGGGATCGCTGTCAGGTGTACACTTATCTAGCCATCGAGATACTGCCACGTGCGAGTTAGAATGGGGGTATGCTACATGATTCCGACCCATCGAAGGATGACCTCCACCCATCTGATTCTGCATGGCAACCGGCATAGGGAGTGGCGCGCGATTTACAGAGGGAGTAGGGAGTGGTAGAAGCGGCGCCATGGGTGTTTGTTCGGGATATCCAACAGCCGTCCGTTTGGCTGGTCTGTCGTCTTCTTCTTCGTCGTCAGAAAGCGTCAGGTCAATGACCACCTTGCGCTTGGTTCCCGCGCCTCCCGTGCCATTTGGAGTACTGTCGAGACCGACGGGGATGGAATCAATTGTAGTGTCAGGGTTGGCTTCGGTGCCCCGGTTTCGGGGGGGAGTCTCGGCGTACTCGCTCAGGTCATATGCATCATCGTCTATAGCGAAGTGCTCGACGTGGGCCGTCGTCGTTGGTTGTGGTTTACGAGCCTGGGTTGGCTTACTTTCGTACCACTCTCCGTTTGGCTCAACCATGACATCTTCTGTTTCTGGGTCAGTCTTGCTCAGAATATCTTGTAGATACTCATCTACAGCAAGACGCTCGTATGGCGTATCCTTGTTACAGATAGGGCACTGCCAGGTCGGTCCTTGTTGTTGCAGGAGCAAATATGACATTCCATCGAAGCACTGCAAGTGAGAACAGCCCTGGCCACGACATGGTATGTTGAGCCGACTACAAGAGAGAGGGCATTTGAGACTAAGCTTTTCTGCCATGGCCTCAATCTCACTCTCGTCGTCTTCTCCAGGTCCAGTATTATTCCCATTACTCCGATTCCGATTTGCCACTACAGTAGCCTTGGTGATTCGTCTCGTTGTGACAATTTGATCCAACAGTTCCTCTACGGGTTTTACTCGACACACATAGACACCAAAGTAGAAGTCTTGATTAGTAGTTTCATATATCAATTCCACTGAGTTGACGTATGTGCTGTCGAGCAAGTGCAAATATTCGGTAATGTCCACAGGGCGTGTGGACCCTGGCCGTTTCTTGATTCCCCGAAGATTGGCCTTCACTTCGGCGTCGTTAACACGGATTTGAGACACATGTGGAAACGTGATATCGACATTGTTGCCCGTGAGATTAGTCGCCATGGCATATACCCTGAATCTGTTGTCCGTGGAAACCTGATGCAACTCAGGGTGTGATTGAGCACTTATTTTGATCTCCTTGCGAGATCTCATATTTCGCGCCACACCGCAGTGTACTATGGGTCCAAGAAGCTTCTTGATTTCATAGAATGGGCTGACCTTGTACTGTATGTGATACTCTTGGGTCGTTTGGCGGTTGTTTTGTAAGCCGGCGATGGTCCAGCCTTGTGTATAACCAACAGCTGGACTAGACGTGTGGTATCCTCGGGCTGATGCAGGCGAACTTGTGTGCATTTTGTCGGTCGGGTTGTTGCCGATATGTGGTGGGATCTCCTTGTTCAATGCCGCGAATACATCCTTAAAAACCGAATGGAACGTGCTGGCGTTATTCTGACGCACCACATCCCGGATAACTACATGCTGAGTTAGTTCTATATGCATGAGCTGGATCTGAACGACAACTTACAGTTACTCAATCGATGCTGTTGGTCAGCCTTGACACCAGTTTTGCTAATGCTATAACGACCGAGTAATGTAGCGAGCTGCTTGACTCGCAGGGTACTGCTATTGACAACGCGGAGGAGACTAGCCACGTCATTTGGCGAAATTGCCGACATGGCGCTTAGTATGTCGTTGGATACGGGACGGGAAAGATTGTCCGGCGATGTATATCCGGGTCATGAACGAGCGATTCGCGGGTATAGAAGATCCGGATGAAGGCCTTGTCCTACGACTCGTACCCTCTGGGCGTATTTATCGGCGAGAGGAGTTATTTGGCCGATGATGAAATTACTGTGATAGAAAAGATAGTCAAGGAGTCCACAAGGACAGTGCGGTCGATTAGGTTGGCAAGATTCGATGAGTCGGTGACTTCTAAGCCAAGAAGTAGTCCAACAGCGAAACGATCGCACGTTCGGGTGTGAGCGCAGTAATCCGGCGTCGAGGTGCTTCTTGGAAGAGAGCGTTGGGAAACAGCGGAAACAAAAAACGACAAAGACTGAGAAAAAATTAAAACAAGTCGCAAATGCGAAAATCAAAGGTATAGGTAGGTACGATGTTTTTTGATGGAGTGGTCAAGACCTTGGATACTTGTCAGCGCATCACAAATTGAAGCTTGTCGAAAGCCAATAAGAGCGGTGACGAGCGGCAAAACTTGATACAACCTTCTTTGCGCGCTATTGCCTGGTAATGCAGAATCGCAACTTGAAGCGGAAATGCACCAGAAGTGTGGTGCAGGCCCCTAAACTGTTTACAGGGTGGCGCGGAACCTGTGGCGCCTGTATGTGGCGTTGCTTTTTTGGGCTCTCGAATTGCTAACAATGACAATGGGCTAATCCATGCAGGCTTCTTATCGGCCTCGCCGCCCCACTAAACTTTCCAATCCTGGTAATCGCTATCGATTTTTTTTTCGACGACCAACGGTGGTGATCGGTCGCAAAGCGCAAACAGGAAACTCGATTCGGCGTTTTTGGACATTATTTACTTCTAATACTTCCTATTTCTCCCCTCTTTTCTCGACATACATATACATATTCACAATGGCTAGAAGTGCTCGTTCCAGCGCCCTTAAGGTGAACAACCGCAAGCTCAAGAGCAAGGTCTTTGGCCCTGTTGAGCTGGCCCGGACGCAGCGGTTGTCGGCTAAGCTTCTTGAGCTGGCCAAGGCCCCCAAGCCGACTCGTGAAATTGAGATGGGTAGGTTTTGTGGTTTTGGAGATTGATGGGTTTGGATAATTGGGAACTGTGACTAACAGTTGGATAGACGAGACTGTTGAGGATGCCGAGGAGAAGAAGGCCGACGAAGGTAAGCTCTGCAACTACCATTTGAAACATACAAAATTGAGACTAACACTTACTTCAGAGATGGATGTCGACTCTGCTAAGACCACCAAAACTGCCTCGAGCAAGCGGATACTCAAGAAGCGCAAGGCCAAGAAGGGCAGCATTGTCTTCAAGACCTACAAGGACCGCACCCGCGGCAAGAAGTAAACGACTCCTCTAGTCTCATCTTCTTTGTTTTATTATTCCCCCGCTTTCCCGTTTGCTAGCCTCGTGGTGTCTTGTAAAACCCACCGGCTCACTTCTTTCTTCTGGCATGCGATGACGTCTATGGTTACTTGTTTCTTTTCTCATTTGCTTTTACTGCTTGCTGTCGGCCTCTTGGTATATCTGGCGTTTAAAATAAACAATCTCATTGATATCTCATTTACATGGTCATTTTGTAGAATTGCATTCCAATATCTGTATGTATCACGTGACGCCGCGTACCGGGTTTTAAGGTCGTCCGTCGGATACAGGGGTGCGCGCCGGGACCCACTCTTGAAATGGGCAGTGGACGTGGCATTTGCCAAGATGGGAAATAACCATAAGTAGGAGCTGGTTACAAACTATCAGTTTGACGACTTCATTTCATTACAATTTTATGTTGATTCATGTTGCATAGCTTATTTTTATAGAGCCATATATCATGATTATAACCTAAATAGCGACTCCAATCATGATTCGTCCGCAAAACTGGCTCGTCGGGGTTTTACTGGCAGTCAGTTTATACCTGTTTGCTGGTGGCTTCTTTCCCTATAAACCTTTGTTACCCGGTCTCGCCAAATATGAGGATATTGATCTTGGGCCACCACCAGAGGCTCCATTTGACAAGTTGGTGTTCATGGTAGTGGACGCATTGCGCAGTGATTTTGTCTATGCTGAGGGAAGCGGATTCGAGTTTACCCATGAGTTGATTCGCAACGGAGCTGCCATCCCATTCACTGCAAATGCGCGGTCACCAACAGTTACAATGCCTCGTCTTAAAGCTTTAACTACTGGCTCTATTCCCTCCTTCCTTGACGTCATTTTGAATGTTATAGAGGGTGACCAGTCGTCAGCATTGACTACCCAAGACAACTGGCTCATGCAGATGAAAGCCAAGGACACAGGCAAAATGCTCATGTACGGCGACAATACCTGGGAGAAACTCTTTCCTGAAACCTTTGATCGCGTCGATGGCACTACTAGCTTTTTCGTTGCTGACTTTACTATCGTCGACAACAACGTAACGCGCCATGTGGCTGACGAACTTGCCGCAAGTGACTGGAATACTATGATTCTGCATTATCTCGGTCTCGACCATATCGGCCACAAATCTGGCCCCGCTAGTAGCAACATGCGTCCGAAACAAGCCGAGATGGATGGTATTGTTCGAGAGATCTACACAGCGCTTGAAAAGAAACCACATCTGAAAGATACATTATTCGTTTTCTGTGGCGATCACGGGATGAACGAGGCCGGAAACCACGGAGCTTCATCCGCAGGTGAAACCTCCCCGGCTCTCATTTTTGTCTCACCCAAGTTAAAGCAGCTTCCAAAGGTCGGTCGTACGGCTCCACTTCCGGCCACCGATAACTTTCGGTACTACGATTTCGTCGAGCAGTCGGATTTAGTGCCGACTTTGGCTGCACTTTTGGGATTCCCTACGCCCAAGAATGCTCTGGGCGTGGTGATTCCTCAGTTCTTGGGTCTTTGGAAAAAGACTGAGGATCGTGGACGGGTAGTGGCGAGGAATGCGCATCAGGTTTTGAACGTCGTGAAGGCGGCGTTCCGGGGATTCGTGTTTGAGAAGACGGAGAGTGATTTATGTTTGGATACTTCTTCTCTCGGCGGTGAATTAGCTTGTGGTTGGCAAAAAGCATCTATAGCTACGGGTGACCACAAGATAGATGCTCAACTTGAGGTGAGTTTGATTATGTCTGCTAATGTATGTACCAGGCGACTAACACAAAAATAGTGGCTTCGGAAAGCACAAGATGCTATGAGTATGATGGCTACCGACTTTAGCCTTGATTTGCTCTATGCTGGCGTCGGTATCGGCCTTGTAGCAGTTATTGTAGCTATTGCAAACAGTGTGGTGTGTCCTAGAGACGCTTCGTATTGGCGATTCAGTGGCTTCACTTGGATTGTTACTGGCTTTTACGCTGTCATGATGTTTGCCAGTAGCTTTGTAGAAGAAGAACAGCACTTTTGGTATTGGACTTTATCCACATCGATGCCATTTTTGGCCAGGCATTTGTTCCGCTTTAAAAGGTTTGATACATTTAGTTGTTGTTACGCTTGCGACCTCTTTACTAATATCTCTCACTAGTGTTTGGAGTCTTGCCATCATGTGGTGTGCCGTGACTATGGCTATACTCCGTATTCTCCGCGGCTACAACCAAACAGGTCAAAAGTTCGCCGGTAGTCCCGATATAGTCTCAGAGTTCATTAAGCCGTACCCCACAGCTCTTTGGTCCGCCATCTTCGTCACTCTTTCTGTCCCTTTTTACTTCATAATTCCGTACCTCCGAAGCAAGAGTGTTCCTCTTCTTGAATCTGCTGGGAAGAGTATCATTGCCGTGGTTATCTCTTTCATCTTCTTTTTTAAACTTGGTATTGCCGAGGCAGACTCACCGGAATTGGTGTCCGAGGTATGGACTAAAGTGTTTGGCAACATGACTAAGGATCTTGATTGTGTTTGGCTGGCAAGATTGAGTTTTGCGTCGTTGGCTGCTATGGCTTGTGGTGTCAAGTTTTATCATGGGTCTCTTGAGCGTTCTAGTAAGTTTAGGCTATCCATTGTCTATTGTTGTTGTATTAACACCCCCTTTAGTGTGTCTTTATTACATCCTCACCCTATTTCTGGTCATGCAAACCCGGATCACCAATATCCCCTTATTCCTCGTCATGGAAGTCCTCTTTGCTTGTCTTCGCAGCTTCTACATGTCTCCATCTGAGATTTCAACAGTCACTCTGATGCTCCAGTACGCATCATTCTTTGCCTTTGGTGGCACCAATGCCATCTCCTCTATTGACCTGTCATCCGGGTACAACGGTGTATCCGAGTTCAACATTGCCGCAGTTGGTTTATTGACCTTTGCCGCCAACTGTGCCGGCCCAATTTACTGGGCTGCTGCACGTGGTGTAATGTTGGCGCGGGCTCGTGACGAAGAAGCCGATATGAAGACAAAGCCGGCAAGTAGCCCATTTGAAAGACATCTTGTCATCAGCAACTTGTTCTTGTCGATAGCCACGGTAGCCACTATGGCTGCATGTGTCGCCATGCGAGACCACCTCTTCATCTGGACGGTATTTTCGCCAAAGCTGTTGTACTCCATTGGTTGGGTAGGTGTGCATTTCATCCTAAACGTGGGTGTCACGGGGTTATTTTACACCGTCGACGGACCTGACAGAGAGCGTAATGAATAGAATAGTGGGTGGTATTTATAAACAATCAATTAAAGTGTCCTTTTCTTGTTTTCCCATCCGTACCAACGCCGTTAAACCGAGTATCAAACAAAATAACCATCATATCTACAAACATGTCTAGTTGCCACCGCGCATGGCCTTCTTCTTCTTGCGCATCACCATCTTGCGGGCAATCACCTTGCCTTGGTTGTTACTGTCTCTTCCCTTGAAGCCGTCTCTTCCTTTGAAACCATCTCTACCGCCCTGTCCGTCCCGTCTAGGACCACCAGCCTGTGCTCTCGGAGTCTCATCATGCCTCTTGCCACTAAACCGGCCATTTGGCCCAGTCTTGCTGTTCCCCTTCTGGTCCATCCGTCCCTTGAATCCACGGACCGCGGCATTTTCACCACCCTTTGCCTCCTTATCAAGGGGGTTCTGGGCTCTGCTATTCCGGATCTGGTTCGCGCGACGAGCAACGACTTGTGCGTTCTCAATGGCAAACTCCACGATCAACCGCTTCTTCTTGCCATCTGCATCTACCAACTCGTGACCGTTTAACCAACGGAGACCCATGAGAGCCGACCGATGACTGGAGTATTCGACGAAACCGTATCCACGACTCCGGGCACCCTCCTTCTCGGGCATCTTGGATCCATCGACACTCTCAAACTCAATCTTGGCTTGCTTAACGATACCCTTGCCCTTGGCCTTGTGAGCAGCCTCAGCTTCACGGGATGCCTCGTCTCCACGCGTCTTCTCCTCCTTGCTGAGGGGCTCACGGAGTCCCTCCTTCACCTGGGTGGCGAACTCGACGCAGGCTTGGCGAGCAAGTTGCTTGAGTTCCTTGGAGCTGAGATTCTTGGGGAGGTTGCGGATGGCGAGACGGGTGAGAGAGATGTGGAGCATGGGGTTACCCTGAACAAGCTTCTTGCGCTGGGCCATGCTAGCTTCGCGGAGCTTGATTTCAGAAGGGGAGAGGGCCTTGTAAAGGGAAGAGCGCATATCAAGAGCACCCTCATTGAGAAGGAAAAGTCTACGCTTATCCTTCTCGCGACGAGACTGCTGGCCTTCGTTGGTTAACCGGATAGCGTCATCCTTGCTGACAGCCTGGCTGACCTGGAGAATACGGCCATCCATAGTATATCTGCCGGAAGGATCAGCGGCCTCATCGGTCAGAACCGACTTGCGAGCCTTCTTGGAAAGGTGGGCGGGGGCAGCGGCAATATGTGGGGCGCCCTTGACGCAGGCAATGCAATCGGAGAGGTTGAAGAAGCAGACGAAGCCGGTACCGGCGGGGCGGTTGGTAGCACGGTCCATGACGACACGGGCGTAGCGAACGGCACCGTGGGGACCAAAGAAAGTCTTGAGGGTCTCGTCGGTGGCGGTGAAGGGAAGGTTGCGAACGAAAATGGTGGTGGAGTTGTCGGTGATGTGTTTTGACTTGGGTTCTTCCTTCTCCTCCTTCTCGTCCTCCCACTCGTTATCAGAGTCTTCGGTGTTGCTCTCTTTGTCGTCCTCGGCATCAGAGTCGGCGTCGGAGTCGGAATCATCTTCGGAAGAGGAAGTGTCGTCGTTGTCCTCCTTCTCAGACTCAAGCTCGGTAGTCTTGAAGAACATGGCGACATCTCTCTCGGCCTCAGTCATACCAGCAAACTCATCCTCATCGATCTTCTTGTCCTCCTTCTTTCCGTTGGCAGCCTTGTTGGCCTCCTTCTTGGCAGCCTTCTCGGCACGGCGCTGCTGAGCTTCCTCCTGCTGCTGCTTCTGGTAAGTCTCCTTGTCAACAGCCCAATCGACAGCAATTGTTCTGCCGTCGACCTCCTTGCCGTTGATAGCCTTCATGGCATTCTCGGCATTCTTGCGACCACGCATGGTAATGAAACCGAAACCAGAAAGCTTGCCCTTGTCGTTAGGGACATCGGCATACTTGACCTTTCCAAATCCGTTGAACAACTTGGCCAGGTCATCACCCTTCTTGATACTCCATGGCAAGTTACGAACAATAAGCTTGGGGGGCTTCTGCGACTCCTCCTTAGCAGCTTGGCGCTTGGCCTTACTCTCAAGGACATCCGCATGGTCACCGCCGGCCTTACGGGTTCTCCGCTCAGCAACCTCAATCCGCAACTTGCGCTTCTCCCAAGTAACATTGTTCAACTTCTTCTGCGCCTCCTTGGTATCTTCGGCATCGGCGAGAGTGACGAAACCGTAGCCACGAGACTCTTTGGTGGTGGGGTCGGAAACGACAATGGCGTGCTTGACGGGGAAGTGTTGAGAGAAGAATTCGGTAAGCGATTCGCTGGTGGCAGTGGGAGGGAGAGAGCGGACGAAAAGAGAGCTCGAGTCGCCGAGACGCTGGCGCTTGTTGGAAGTACCGCCGGGCGCAGCGGTCATGGGGGCGTCTTCCAGGGCGAACTCGTCATCTTTGCGCTGGCGCTTGACGCCAGTGGTCTTGGGAGGGGCCATTCTGTATGATGGGGTATTATGTGATGTCAAAAAAGAAAAGAAAAGACACAAGAGACCGGGTGGGAAACGTCAACACCACGATACTCGCTGCAATATTTCACCGGCACTCTAGTAAACTGGTCCCCCGAGCCAAATGATTTTGTTCCCATTGGCAGGATCCAGAATTTTTTTGAAAGATAAGGACGATTATGGTTATCGGTTCTGCCAAGGNTGACGCCAGTGGTCTTGGGAGGGGCCATTCTGTATAATGGGGTATTATGTGATGTCAAAAAAAAAAAGAAAAGACACAAGAGACCGGGTGGGAAACGTCAACACCACGATGCTCGCTGCAATATTTCACCGGCACTCTAGTAAACTGGTCCCCCGAGCCAAATGATTTTGTTCCCATTGGCAGGATCCAGAATTTTTTTGAAAGATAAGGACGATTATGGTTATCGGTTCTGCCAAGGTTCTGCCGCATTGTAGCGTCTGCTGTCAGCAGCTGCATGTGGGGGGCTAGTCCCGAAAGGGAAGTATGTAAACATGACGACAAATAGAGGAAAAGGCAGAAAACAAAGAGGGGCGCGATCAATTGAAAGCGGTGGACAATGTGATATCGACAACGGCTGCATTTGATTATTTGATATGCCGATTTGACGACATCTACAAACGGCTTTTTTTTCTATTATATACTTGAACATACACTCATTCGAATAACCTGTCAACTACTCACATACCTACAACTATACCATGCCTCCAGCAAGGGGCAGCCGTTCAAAGGCCGCCAGTTCTCGGACAACCGCCTCTCGGTCTACCGCCGCCCGGGCCGAACAAATCGATATCCCCGAAGAACCACCCGCCAATGATCTCCGGCCGCAGATCTGCAACATCTTCCGCGATGCTCAGCGCACCACAGCCACCCACCGCAAGTTAGTCATTGGTCTCCGGAAAATCCACGAAGCCTGTTGCTACGAACCTGTACAGCCGAAAAAGGGCCCTTCGGCACACGACTTTGATGAGGAGACGTTCAATTTAGAGTTCATTCGCTGCGTTTTACGTGTACTTCCTATTAAAAAGTCGGAAAGCGTGGGAGAGAAATCTATTCGGTTTATTGGGTTGTTCCTACGTCATGCCAGTGAAAAGGATAATGAGATCGCTATGGACGAGATCGAGGAGGACGCCAGCATAATGCCCGAGACGCCCGCTACGAGATTGACGACCAAGTTACTTGACACCATCATGCCACACACCGTTGCCAAGGACAAGTACGTTCGTTTCCGGTCAACTCAGCTCATGTCTCAGGTTGTCAATTCACTTGATGCTATCGATGATGAGTTATTCACCAAGCTGCGCCATGTGCTTCTCAAGCGTATCCGTGACAAGGAGGCCATGGTGAGAGCGCAGGCTGTTCTTGGTCTGACCCGTCTGGCTGGTAACGGTGGTGGAGAGGCCAATTCAGACGAAGAGGACGACACTGATGTCACTGCCAGTCTACTGGGAAAGCTTTTGGATCTTCTTCAAAACGACCCTAGTGCTGAAGTGCGCCGCGCCTTGCTTGTCAACCTTCCAATTCTGCCATCGACTCTGCCTTATCTACTTGAAAGAGCTCGTGACCAGGATCCGCCAACCAGAAGAGCCGTGTATTCAAGACTACTACCTGCCCTCGGAGACTTCCGCCATTTGTCGCTTAGTATGCGCGAAAAGCTGTTGAGATGGGGTCTGCGGGATAGAGATGAGAACGTACGGAAGGCCGCTGGCAAGTTATTCCGTGAAAGATGGATTGAAGATTGTGCGGCGGCGCATATGCCGGAACCAGAAGATCCCGAGGCGCCACCACAGCCGGCTGCGCCTAGTATCGATGGTTTGCAAGAATTGTTGGAACGTATTGACGTTATTAACTCGGGAGAAGAGAACGGTGTTGCTATTGAGGCTATGAAAGGCTTTTGGGAGGGTCGGCCAGATTACCGGGAAGCTATGATGTTTGACGATAACTTCTGGCAGACACTTTCGGCCGAAAGTGTTTTCATGGCACGTACTTTCAACGACTTTTGCCGGTCAAACTCTAAATTTGAGTATATGTTGGAAGACAAGATGCCTGAAGTGACGAGTCTTGCGTTTTATCTTGAGCGGTATATCACAGCGTTACTGGAGGCTATCAAGCGGGTATCAGAGAACACTATGGAGGATGAAGAGGAAGACACCATGGAGCAAGAATTCATTGTGAGTCAGCTTCTTCGGGTGGCTCTGACACTTGATTACTCGGATGAAGTCGGTAGACGCAAGATGTTCAACGTACTGCGGCAAACATTGTCGATTCCTGAAGTTCCCGACGACATCACTAAACTTACGGTTGAAGTTTTACGTGATATTTGTGCGCCAGATGCTGCGGGTGAAAGAGAATTTTGCAGTGTTGTACTTGAGGCCGTGGCTGATGTTCACGACACGATCGTCGATGATGAGCCAGAAGAACAAGAAGATGATGATGACGCCAACGAGAGTTTCCACTCTGCCCATTCGGATATTAGTGGGTCGGGTCGGGGACGGAGTAGATCGAAGGACCCAGGAGCTGACGACTCGATTTCGGAGGAGGAAGCACAAGCCAAAGCTATCAAGGAGATTGTTATCAACATGAAGTGTCTGCACATTGTGCAGTGTATGTTGACTAACGTTAGCGGCAGTCTGCAAAAGAATGACCATCTGGTTGCTATGCTCAACAACCTGGTCGTTCCAGCTGTCCGGTCACACGAGGCACCAGTACGTGAACGTGGTCTGGTTTGCTTGGGTCTGTGTGCACTTTTGGATAAGGCGCTGGCTGAAGAAAACTTGACTTTGTTCATGCACTTCTTTAGCAAGGGTCATACTGCCCTTCAAATTACGGCGTTGCAGATTCTTACAGATATCTTGAACGTTCATGGTGCACAGCTCTTGACTGCGAACCCTACACTACTCAAGGTGTACGTTCGTGCGCTGAAGCTAGGTAGTCGTGGACCTGAAGTTCAAGCAGCGGCTGTATTGGCTGTGTCGAAGCTTTTACTGGGCCAAGTTATCACTGATCCAGACGTTGGGTCGGAGCTACTCAAGACGCTCGTTGTAGCGTACTTTGACCCATCAAGTGCAGAGAACCAGGCTGTGCGTCAAGCTCTGAATTATTTCTTGCCAGTTTTCTGTTTCTCTCGGTTGGAGAACCAGGAGTTGTTGCGGACGATTGCGCTGGATGCTTTACACAGTTTGTATAACATCCGGGATGCGTATGAGGACGATGATGACGCAGATGCAGGTGATGAGATGGTGAGCATGAGCACTATTGGGTCTTGCTTGGTGGATTGGACGGATCCTCGTAAGACCTTCAACCCAGACTCTCAAGGGGAGGGTGAGAAGAAGAATGTTACAGGAGATACCCATCTTGAGTTTGCGTTTGATATCTTGGAGAGATTGAATACCAACATGAGCAGTAAGTTGACGTTAACAGTGACTGTTATTGGACGTAAGCTAACATTTATATATAGGAGATGAAAGAAAATCGCTGGCACCATTGCTTGGCAAACTTTATATCTCACCGATTGCATCGGAAGACAAACTACGGGAACTCTTTAGCGAGGTTTCAGAGGCGGTGGAAACAAACCTACTTACTGATGCCGCGAGTAAGAATGCTCTGTACAAGCTACATGTGACACTGGGGAAGATTGTCAATTCACTTGGAGAAAAGACAAAGGTCCCAGATCAAAGTATGTCTGTTCTCAGTGGTGGTGATGGTACGGCTGTCGCAGATACTGGAAACAGTAAGATGGAGGGCTATGACGAGGGCGAAGAGAGTGACGCCAAGAATGACGAGATGGTGCTGTCGGATATGGATCAATAGCGTAGAGTTCCTAAATGATGGGATCGATCTTGGAATAATGTCTTGGAATGTGTTTATGTATTAATATGGCAAAATAATTGAAGCAAGTCTAATGAGTGGAGTTGTCATAATATCGTGAATTTTGGAGTGGGTTCTTGTGTATCACCAGTCTTTAGACTCATCTTTCCCCTTCTTTTCAACATTTTTGTACTTTTCCTTGTCATAGTTACTGGTTACAGACCAGCTTGACCGACTACTCAATACCCGACCTTCCGAGTCAACTGTCTTTGTGGTATGCTTAGTGTGAAGCATACCCATCCAATCAATATATTCGTCTTTATCCTCGACAGTTTCTACTTTCCCTTTGCTCTTTGGGAAACTAGCCGTGATATCCCAAGAACTATGGTTCCGAGAGTTCAGATCAGTTTGCAAGTTCTTGGAAGAACCATCAGTGATAAGGTTAACAAAGCTATCAAAGGACTTGGCCCCTGTATCTACTGCTGTCGTCCAAACATCGGTAAGATCGGCAATGGCATTAGCCGCCTTGTTTAATTCCTCATCAGATGGAATTAGATCCTTCGCGGCAGCTTCAAAGGCACTGCGGAATTCTTCCAAGTTACCTGATGTTGCACCTGCTATGTTATCGGGAAGGAGGAACTTCCGAGTGTTCGGGGTAAGCAGGTTTGTGGCATTTAGACGTTGGATGAAGAAAGGGATTGGCTCGCCTTGAGGGAATATGCCGCGGAGTAGTTTGTTGGTGGATATGTGGGTGGTGATGGGTATGAGATCTTGGCCCGAGGAAACTGCGAGGAGATCTTGAAGGGCAGAGTGGAAGGTGATGTCGGATGGAGATGCGTCGGAGGGTAGATCGGATGGACGGGGTGGTCGGAGATTGCTGAGTTGGTAAGGAGAATAAGACGATGTTGTCAAAAAGTAGGTCCAGGGGATGTCATGGGAATTAGACGGGGGGTTAAGGAGTGTTGACCAAAGGTCTTGTGGGGTTAAGGTATTTGATGTGCAGAGATTTGACCAGAACATTTTTGATTGATGATGGTTGTTTGATGAAATAAAGTGTTGATCTTACAACATAATGGAATCACATCCCGTCTTATAAGTTTCACAGTCAGCTGACACTAGATAATATCGAATCAGCCAGAATTACGCCACACATCCCTCTCAGCCACATCAGCCACAGCGGAATCTAACTAACAGTTCCAACGTGCGTTAAGCGAGAAGCTGGGGCCGGAAAGGAAATGATGGGACGAGAAGGGAAGGGGATGATGCAAAAAAAAAGAAGACAAGATAGGAAAAGAAGAAGCAAGTAATTAACAATGGGTGAAAGGGCTTGCATTGCATTTGCATTTGCATGTAATCTAGTCCAGGTTCATACTTTGGCTCCACTTATTCACTTAATCACGCTTGTGACCTAACTAGCTACATATGTAAACATGGAGAACCGACGAACTATCATGGGCTTCTATTAACATGTGATGATATCAAGGGACTGTCAATAGTCCGGGAGTCCGAACGGTAATATCTGGGACTGCGTCGCTACTACCTATAAACCCGTTGTCTTTGATACTGACATCACCCAACCTCGTCGTCCGGTAAACCCTAAATACCCCCCCCCCCCCCTACTCCGGAAACAATCCTGTCGTTTGTTCACCCCCGGGATCGTCCATCCCACGTCTCGGATTCTCGGCAGCCTATCAAGTGAAATCCACAATTATTCCGTATCTATCGTCTCATTGTCCCGAGCATTCTACTCCTTTTCTTTTTGTTCTTCTTACTTTCCAACTCCACAACTTCCCGATTCTTCGAACCTTCCTAATTCACGACAAGGCTAGATATCTTGTTAGCCTTGTCATGTTGATATCCCTTTTTTTGTTCTTTTTTTTTCACTTCTTTAACTTTTTTTGAACTCCTGTCTGTCAAATCATATCACGCAGGCCATTTTGATGACGGACGGTCCCACAACCCCCGCGATATTCCCTGTCTGCTTGTAAATTGAATTGGAAGCTGTGTGAACATAGCTTTCGGGTCAGCAAGTCTTCAGGAGTTTGGGGTTTTCTTACTTGCTTTATTGTATCATCGACAGTTGAAGAACATCATCGCCAAAGTTTTGGGGTTTTTCAACTTCGTTTTTGCTTTCGTATTTTCGTTTTCCTTGTCATTTTCATCGTTGCGCTCGTCCTTAATTGTCACTACATATACATACTGTCATTCGCTGTGAGCGCTTTGCCTGCATTGCATTGCATCAATCCATCACTAAATCCCATATACTTTTTCGATTTCACCAAAATCCAAAGCGCCTGCCTGTTTTCTTTTAACTTCGCATTCATCGCGGCTCATTGAAGCCATTTAGACGGCTCGACGTCGTCTCCCTTTCGCATTTTTGTCATTCCACATTCCATCGCATTTATCGATAATGGCTTCACTTCCTTTCAGCACATTTAACGCCACTCTTGGCGCCCCAGACGACTCTACAACACCACCCGACGCTTCCGATCGCGACTGGTCTTCGATTATCGGCATCACAACTGCCATTACCGGTAACATTCTAATCGCTCTCGCTTTAAATGTACAACGTTTCGCTCATATCCAATTACATGAGAAACGCGCGCAAATAAAAGCGCGGGTACAACTAGCCCAGCGCAGAGCAAAACTCCAAGCCGCTAGAGGAGCACACGGCGAGTCGCACGAACTCGCTCTTAATTACGAAGATGTCCCACGGATTCACGTCGCGCCTTCTTCCGATTCCGAGCGCATCAATGTTTCGGCTGTTTCTACCTACGGTACTGTCTCACCTTCCCGCCCGACACCAGGTTCGCCACCGCCGGCTACCTCGCCGCGAGTCTCGAACGACGATGACGATAGTGAGCGGGATTTTCTAAATGATGATGATAGTCTTAGTGGTTTGTCGGAGAAATCACTGTCACTTTCATATTTGCGCTCGCCATATTGGTGGCTCGGTCAGGTTTTGATTACACTCGGTGAGATGGGTAATTTCTTGGCTTATGGTTTCGCTCCGGCTTCGATCGTGTCGCCTTTGGGAGTTGTTGCTCTGGTGTCAAACTGTGTAATTGCGCCGATTTTGTTTCAGGAAAAGTTCCGCGCCCGTGATTTCTGGGGCGTGGTTATCGCCGTTGCTGGTGTGGTTGTTGTTGTTTTAAGCTCGGGAGGTGATGAGTCCAAGTTGGGACCTCATGATGTGTGGGATGCCATTACGGCCCTTGCCTTTGAGGTTTATTTGTGCGTTACTGTGGCTATGATTGCTACCCTCATGTGGGCAAGTAAACGCTACGGAAAGCGCACAATTCTTATTGACTTGGGTTTGGTCGGCTTGTTTGGTAAGCAGCTTAGTTTGGGCTCTGGATTAACGTCATACTAACAAATGTTCATAGGTGGATACACTGCTCTTGCTACCAAGGGTGTTTCTTCAATGCTTTCGTCTACGCTTCTTGGCGCCTTTCAGACTCCCGTCACCTACGCTCTTCTCTTTGTTCTGATCGCCACTGCCGTCATGCAGATTCGCTACCTTAACCGCGCCCTTCAACGTTTCGATTCGACACAGGTCATCCCTATTCAGTTTGTCATGTTCACTTTGTGTGTTATTGTTGGAAGTGCCATTTTGTATCGCGACTTTGAGCGCACCACTGCTGCTCAGTCTCTCAAGTTTATCAGCGGTTGCTTGTTTACCTTCTTTGGAGTCTTTCTCATTACTAGCGGTCGTCCGAAAACTCCGGATGAAGAGAACCAGTTATCGGGCGATGACGAGTTTGATGATACTATTGGTCTGGCGTCTCAGGAATCTTATCCTGGTCAGGAACCGTACTCGGATGTTACCCCTCCTGGTACTCCTGTTAGCACTGTGAGTTCGAGACGTTCATCCCGTGGTGGTATCCCTAATTTCCATGGCGAGAGACGTGTCAGTTTGACTTATGATACGGGAATTCCCTCCACTCGTGTTCCTCATTGGCCAGTTGGTTCTTCGCCTCATCCTATGCCAACGAGCATTATTGAGGAGCATGACGGATCTGATCTGCCGTCCCCTATCCGTCCCGATGTTACGCCATTACAACATAGTCTTATGCCGGACTTGGGGGTTCAATCGACCCTGTCGGATATCTTGCCTTCAACCCCGCCACGCGAAAGCCCAATTTCTCACCCTCACAGTCAGAGCATGGTCGAGGGACCTACCACGCCTACTCCATCTCGTCCGCCTAGTCGTCGGTTTGCTGGTCCATTGATTTCTGCCTCGCCTTTCTCTTCTGCTGTGTCTGCCGTCATGACAGACACCCTCCGCCGGTCGTCCCTCTCGCGTAAAACGTCGATGGGTAGACTTCGGCAAAGCATTCGCCAGACCATGTTTATGGATGAATACGAGGATGACGCTGAGGAGTCTGCCAGTTTGTTAAGCCGGGCACCACTTTTGGGGCCGGTTATTGAAGGAGCTGAGTCAAGTAACGCTGGTGTTCAACGGCCGTCGACTTCTCATGGTCACTCGAATAATGCTACAGGTACTAGAAATCGTCACCGTAGTCTAAGTGACACGTTGGGTGGCTTATGGGCACCACGGCGATCATCTGAGGTTGTGAGGGCTCCTAGACCTCAGTAGAGGCTTGTTTTTGTTTTCTGTTTATATTTTGCTTTGTTCGATATTTTGTCTTTTGCTAGGCGTTTTCTAGGAGTTCTTGCTTTCTTTGCTTTGTTCAATTTTATTCTGGGCCTTTTTTTCGAGATGCACAAGTGCATTTGGTATATGGGAGATTTTTGTTATTTGCTTTGTCTTTTTTGTTGTGGCTTTGGTTTGAAGATGATTACTGTTAGACTTGAATACTATAGATCCAGCTTTGTTCTTTTGTTAATTTGTATTGTTGTAGTAATGGTGGTTAACTTTGTTTGTTTGAAAGATATACGAAGGGGTCCATAGTGGGATCTTTGATACTCACGGCGAGTGATATGTTTACATATTGAGGGTTGATTTTGTATTCTATGGTATCAACTTGTAAGCTACATTCCATAGTAGTTCAGGGACTTATTCCTAACAGCGTCTAGATACCGGACCGGTCATTGGTAGGGTTCATTCGACACTAGGGTTAATACTCAAAACTCACAGTGTCAATTCACAGTATACATACAAAGCACTGTGCGTTTGCACTGTCCGGTGTTCAAAAATGACGGCAGATGCCGTAGAATCGCTCAATAAGACACATTTTCAGAAGGACAAAGTCTAGTTTAGTTTGATTTTTTTCAGTTCAGAGACAAGAAGGACTAGTGAGTTCTTTGGGATGTTTTAGAAGAAAAAGGGGCGAGAGGGGAAGAAGGACTTTCGGGTAGTGTCATTTGGGATTGTACGGAGGGAATCCTTGGTTCTGGGACTGGATTTTGGGGAATCCGGAGATGGGGTTTGGGATTGGAGGATGGAGGATGGAAGGATTGAAGGGGATGGAGTGACGGGTTACTTTAGGATTATAGATTATAGGTTTCGTGTTGTGGTTGTTTGGGATTGAGACATGCTGTATGTAAGTGGACTCAGTATGTATGTATGTACATACGTATCAAGCGGAGTGGGATAGTGAATCCCGACACCAGTCATGAAGCTCTGGGAAAGATAAACTACAACCCGCCCGCGCGGCATATAAAACAGCTCAAAACATTCATGACGTCCCAGGACATGTCGGCCTGGCATCTGTCGGGTCCGTGACGTCGACTTTGGCAGTGAAGAGGCGTTCAGACGGTGCTTGGACGAGACGGTATGAAACTGCGTGGACGGTCGGATATCGGGATTGTTGTTTGTCCGGTGCGTAGGTTATACGTATATCTGTACATACATACTCACATGTACGAACGGAACAACTGGCTTGGAAACGGCGTAGGACGGCATAAACGGGGTATACTGCGGGGCAACATGCGGAGTCACAATTATGCCTTACCCGGCACCTTTGACGCAGTAGCATCTATCAAGAAAGAGGGGGAGGGGAAGTTACTTGTCCCCGGAACTCGGCTGGCAACTGAGTTGATTCCATCGTACCCAATCAACCGAGCGTCCCCGATCGATATAATCCAGCACAGACTCTGCGTCTTTTTCAGCACCAGAAGAACCAAAACAACTCTCTCACCCATAAAGAAGGTATCCCCAAACCAAACCCCAAAAAAAAAAAACGCCACGACCACCTAAAATCGCCATCCATCCATCCATCCAAGCGTCCAAAATCCCACCCCGTCTCCAAGACAAACTCAAAAAATCTCGCTGCCAAATCTTTCTGACACATGTCTGTTTCTCGCTTTCTTGATTCTGTCCCACCTAGCAAACTTAAGCTTGATTAAAAATCTTGTCAAACGAAACCCTTTTTGTTTTTCTTCCCCCGTCCCTCTGTCTCGCTCTTGTTCAACCCTATCTATGTACCATCCCAAAAAGAAACAAAAATACAAAAAAATAATTCCCTAAAATGGAAAATCCCCCGGTCTCTTGGTTTCGCCTTATACGGAGCCGAAACGGGTAACTACTGTATAGATTGACATGACGGGTATAGGAAGCTGCGGGCTCTTTTCTTTTTCGGATGGAAGATGATGATGGTGATTTTTTTTCTTTCTTGGTATTATATGGGTATGTAGATACTGGTTTTGGAAGGTGATGACGGGGGATATTGTTTTGGGGAAGTGTGGATTGACGGGTGGGGTCATTCTGGGTCGGAAGTGGATATCTTTTTTTTTTAGTGAAGATGGCGGTAAACGGGTTGCCACTGGTTGTACCAGACGGGGTTCACAGCAGCGTATCGGTATGTATCCGGGTACGGATGGATAGGATAAAATGAAATGGGTGTCTTGGTCTTATTTTCTCTTGGCTAGAAATAATACATACAAATTTGTCATGACTACAGACAAAATTGAAATATGCATAGCATCTCAAGGTAAGTGGTAACTGCATCAACCACCCCGCGTTCTTTGTGCAAATTCATAGATTTCATGCATCGGGTTGTTTCCCAATTGTTGGTTGGGGCAACGCGGTTGTTGCAGAATGGGTTAAATTGGGGACAGGGGATGGGTTGAACTACTTTAGGAAGGATGTTTATTACGATGTGTGTGGAGTGATTAGGGTTTGTTAGTAATTTTCAGGGTTTGATACGGGCAAATTGTATTAGACTGGGGGGTTATAGCATGAAGAGTTATTTTGTTGTTTGTTCTTTCGTATGCATAAGTGGGATTGGATAAGGCAAAAAAAAAGGTCTTTTGTACACGGTGGATAGGGAAGGTTCGATTTTGTTCTGATAGGGAGACAATGTTCTTTTTTAGAAGGTGGCGTTATTAGTGTACAATATGAACAAGTAATGCACCAAGGAAAAAAAGGAAAGTCAGGATACAACGTGTGACGGGTCTTTTTTGCGGCTCTGGTAGTTTGTTCGTAGATAGGAAGAAGAGACGTAAGAAGAAGCCAGAGGCGATGTTCTAGACGCGTTTTTTTTTCCTTTCTTTCTTTCCTAGCGACGTGAGGGAAAGTAGGAGCCCGAAAGGGCAAGTTTGATGGAAACTCGGGGACGAATTGGGATTAGGATGTTTGAGAAATGGGAATCCTGTGGAAGCTTTGGTCGATTTAATCAGAGATCATCGCTGGGATAAATTTATCGGTGGTATCGGAAACAAGATGAGCTTGGAAATGTTTGTTTGGTGGTGGTGGATTGATGGATTATCAAACATGCCGTCATGACTTTTGTCGAGTGTAGCTATGTATGTATTTCCCGCATAGGAAACTGTTCTTTTCATGTACATGCATTATAGACGCAATAGAGACGCAGGTGCACATATTGTACATACGTAGGAATCTACCCCATCTACTCAAACCACCTGCATATTTAAGAATCCCAAGGAAGGATGGGGCGGGCGGGACCCCTTGATTTTTTTCTTAGTTCCCCACTAACATGGTTTTCTTTCTTTCTTTCTGCTTCTTCTTCTTCTTCTCATGACGACTTACCCAATTAGGTTAGATACCCGATTAGGAACACGGGGGCTCAATCACCAACTGACCCGGTAGCGCGAGAACGGAGGATGCGAGATCGACAAGACGGTGGATTTTCTACTCTACTCACTTTTGCTCGGGTTGGGATAATCCCCAATATGTGTTGGATTGAATGTCCCGTTCTACCGGGACCTAGCATGTCGGCGAAGCGGAGGACCATTACCCGTTGAAAAGTAAAAATGCCTCGACGTTGGTTTTTTTACTCATTCTCCTTACATGTCTTACGGAAATCTCAAAGGCGGGGAAAGAAAAAAAAAGGGTTTCTTCCCCGTTGTGGGAAAATCAGAGTCTACGAAGGCCCTTACATACGTAAGTATGTATAAGCCGACTTCAAGCTGACACGGGCTGAACGGCCATTTACAGCGGCGCTGAGGAGGCGCTGAGGTTGGTGTTACATCGTCTTGCGTAGACTTGCTTTTCCTTATGCAGTTTCTATATTTCCTTCTTCTTCTTTTGAAGCCATCGCAGGGGGGCTCGTTCCTCACTTGCTCGTTTAGATATATGTATCGTATGCACATATATGAAGCAACTAGTTCCCAAGAACCCTCTCGGCCCCCATTGTTGCGTCTTGTTCTTGCCGTTTTTTTTTTCTCGTGATGGTTGGAATATAAGTGGCGGGGCAGGGCATAAGCAGAAGTTTTTTTTTTTTTTTTTTTTGTTCAGGAACATCACATTCGGAGGTTGCGCGTGTGGCTGGCCATCACAGTGGCGTCGTCTGTTATGGCACATTGACCCATTTGTACGTACTTGTGATGAGGTTGACCTTTTAACTAGGGTATCGTGAACTTCCAAAACATGGTTAACAGATGGATTTTCTTCGGTTCCATATGGTGTGGCACACTAAACATGTGCTGGAATGTTGGAAAAAAAGACGTTGAGTAGGAAGGGAAGGATTATACGTCTCTTCGTGGTTCAAGTGGCGCGATTCGGAAAGGGGGGGGTCTTTCTCCTTCAGGATGGAAATGTTCCTTTCTGGAATGGAAATTTCCAAACAGGGCGTTTGTTGTAGTTGTTTTTTTTTTTTCTTCTTTTTTCTTGTGTCTTTTCTGGATTGAATGTGTAGTTATTACCATAGCGCCGGGATTTGCCGTGAATTTCCTTATTAGAGAAGAAGTGATATTGGTTTCGTAAGAAGAATGAATGAGGGTGGAGGGAAAGAAAAATAACACCGACCTTCGGGGGAGGAGGAATTGAAATACTAGAAGAAATCCGCTGGACCGAATTGGTAGGTTTGTTTGATGACAAGATTGTAGAACGGCAGGAATATCTGACTGGTGAGCGTTTTTGGATGGGAAAGGCTAAGAAAATGGATTGAGTGGTTGCACTTAGCTGCATGTACATATGTACATACAACATACGTATGTACATGCACGTATATGTACATACATAGACACACAGCGGAAACAGATTAACTCATGTACAGTAAGATATGACCTCGGTTAGAATAGAATAAGGTCGTGATGACGACAATTGTACGAGGGTAGAAGTGAACTGGCATAGTAAAGTGTGGGCCGACAAGGCACCAAGTTGAACCGGGCTCGCCACGTACGTACGTACATACATATGTACATACATACATACATATGCACACATGTACGTAGGGATTTTCACTATAACCTGGCTTTTAGAGGGGTCATGACGTTGATTCTTAATGGGTGGGTAGTAAATACTACATGTGACATTGTGTAGATACGACTATTACACCTATACAATGTGGGGGTTATAAAGGTACCGATTTCGAGAAAGAGCTTGCTTACAAAATAAGCGGTGTGATTGGGAATCCTCTAAGACTAGGGGAACACGAAGAAGCCGTTGGGATACACATATTGTATGTACATACATATGTATAAGCCATCAAAGACTCCCGAGGCCGAGACTTCTTGTGTATGTATGTCCAAGGCGAAGCATAAGCACATATGTACATACATACAACAAAATCCACTACCCAGCCATTCAGGTTTCAACATCTTGACAAACGAATTCATGAACCCCCACACGTTGGTCATATTCTTCCAGACGAACTGATATTGTCATGTCGTTGTCAATGGTTTCTCCCTCCCCCCACTTTTGGAACCGGACACATGGGCATTGACATCGAGGCCAGACTAGCCCAGCCTTTTACTTTCTTGAGACGTGGGATAGATATACTTTGTACCTTGTGACTATAACTGTATGTGTATGTATGTACATATGTATGTACATCCATACCTATAGAATAAGTTGTTTCCTAGGGCCAGTTGAAACAAAACTGGCTTGTGCACGCGCGTGGTTTTATACAATGCATATGTATACTTTAGTATCCACTACAGATATGCATGTGCATACAGACATCCATACATATGTACATAAACACACTTTTGCTGGTCCTAGTCACTTCTTTTTTCTCATCGACGAGGGATAAAAATGCCGCAAGGGTTTAGATGAGGCGAACGGTGAGTGGAGAACATGTGGCTCAGAAACAAGACTAAACATTGACAAGGCTAGGAAGTGAATCCATTATCGTAGGGTTATTGACTTATAGGATAACCCTAGTATATGTGTCACGAAGTATTGTATGTATGTATGTACATACATATGTATGTACATAGAAACTCATGATATAGTCATGAAGCTCGTGTTAACGCCACTTGGGAGAGACATAGTGACATTTTGGTAGTTTAGTTTTCTTTCGAGAAGAGAAGATTGAATATTCAGTGGATAACTAACGAGATACCATGTATGTACATACATACAACCAATGAAGGGGTCACTACATTTGGTACTGTCAGTTTTTGATATCCTGGGACACCGAAATTGCGCCAATTAGACTGTAGTTAACGATCGACAGTGTATACAGATGTCGGTATCTCGATTGAAAATCCGGTGATAGTGTTTTCACCTGAGCTTATAATCACAAATCAAATATAAGAGAGTCATCAACAAATCACATATGTATCTACGTATGTACATTACATCACCAACTCTTTTGTCAAGTATGTACATACATGACCACCTTAAGAAGCATCTCACGAACCTCACTACCATCCTCGTTAACCTCCCCAAAAAGGAAATTCAAATATCACTATACCTTGACTTTATCCATTTATCCATTTTACCCTTGTGAAAAATTACTCTCAATTTATATATCGCGCTATAATTTATAGTCTATTTTTCGTTTCTCTTTATTTTTTTTACCTTTTTTTTTTTTTTTTTTTTCACTCATAGTCACCCTCCCAGGTTTGTTTTCCCAAGTGAGAAACTCCTTCCAACGGTGCTAGACCCTGGAGCTTATACATACTATACATACAACAAAACGACCGCTCCACCCTGTCAAGGAACAAGTCAACAAGTCCAGGGGCCTTGGTGATTTCTTGTTATTAGCAACATGTATGCCCGTTGTTCTGGCCTTGTCACGTATTCTTTCTCTTCTTTTTCATTTTTTACTTTCTTGTCTTGTTCATTGTTACTAGCCCCCCCCCTCCATCACTTCCCCTCCATCACCAGATAGATCTCGTCATTGTTTTTTTTTGCTTTCTTGCTTTGCTTGTCTTGGACTGTTTGAGAGTCCTTGCTTACGCTCCTTATATCACTTACAAACTCACCAACTTCACGGCTTTATATCCCGTTGTTCAGTGTACTCATATACACTTTTGGATCATCCATATACACTTGCCTCTTATCACTCCTTTCGACTACGCCGACTACGCCTTAACGACACAACATCTCCAGACTCACCGCAGCAACTGCAATCATCACATACTCAAACGTAAACCCAGCCTCCTCGTCCATTCACTATGTACGTCTCCCCGCCACAACATCCTACCACAGGGTCCTACCGCATTTGAATCTTCAGAAAAAAGCTAACTCCTAATCCAGTATCTCACGTCACCACTTGTCAAACACCTTTAACCAGTAACAAGACCAAAGTGATCTCCTCACAATGTGGAGCATCGGTAACAATCTACCAAACTACTACTACAACACCACCGCCAGTCTATCCAGTCGCAGTAGAACTCGTCTCCGTTCTTCAACTGAAGCCTCGGTACTTCCACCACACACACACGATTCTTTGATTCCATCCGTAGACGAAGCAGAGTTCAACCCCAAAATGTACACGAACCCACCAGCTACTTCTCACGGGCCTAGTCCCTCTATTCACATTGAGGAGTCAACAAGACCACCGACAGCACCCACCTTCAGTGATCCTACCTTCCATGGAGGTCTCAGTGAACTTCTTGGTCCCGCCATAGACGGTCCACCCTCACCGCAACGTCTTCGCGCTCTCTCAAACCAGATGCGTCAGGCTTCTCTTGCTTCCCGCTCAAGTTCCTCTTCTAGGGAACGTCTCCCAGGCTTCCGTAGCCATGGTCCATCTTCTAGTACTTCGTCACTTCGCTCCCTTGTTTCTTCTACTAGTCGTCACCCATCATGGACCGGTCTTCCAGAGCACCACGTTCCCGCATCACCAAGCAGACCAACATCCTTGAGCCGCAAGTCTTCAGTTCGCTCTACTTCTTCCAGTCTCCGCCACAGTGTCATTGAGCGCCCAGAGACTATCCAAGTCTTTGGCAAATCCATCTTCCCACGTCGCGGTCGTCTCCGTCGTGACACTGCCGACTCTTCCATGCTCCCATCTCACCAATCTCTTTCCCTTACTACCGACGTGGCTCCTCCCGCTCCTACCCCAGAAACCTCCCACGAAACCTCGCGCTTCCCTTCCATCTTTACCCGTCGTCGCAGTGTTAAGCCTGAAGACCACTCACCACCACCAGTCCGCGCTCACCACTCAGCTCGCAAGATCTCCATCTCCAGCCCTTACAATTTCCAGCATCTGACTCACACAGACCGCGATACTCTCCCCCACGCCACCTCGCGCGCCGAACTAGTTAACGAATTTGCTGGTCTTCCCGTCTCCACTTCGGCTCCTACTCGTACCACCGCCATGCCTGCTCTCTTCGAGGACTCAACTTCCCCTGTCAAGACCACCAATGAGATNTTCCAGCATCTGACTCACACAGACCGCGATACTCTCCCCCACGCCACATCGCGCGCCGAACTAGTTAACGAATTTGCTGGTCTTCCCGTGTCCACTTCGGCTCCTACCCGTACCACCGCCATGCCTGCTCTCTTCGAGGACTCAACTTCCCCTGTCAAGACCACTAATGAGATGAACGACTTTGTCGACGCCTTCTGCCCACCACCAGCAATTCCCGAGTCACCTCTTGTTGGTCACCGTCGTCTTATGCATAACGCCTCTGCCCCCGTTCGTTCTGCCGTGCCACCACCACGTCCCCCAAGAACCGCCGAGTGTCTTCTTCCGCTTTTCAACTCGCCTCTTATCTGCCCACCTGCGCCACCTGCTCGCACTTCTAGTCGTCATGATAGTGGTGAGGTTTTCCCTGATAACATGTTCTCCGAAGTCGACTTTGATCGCCCAGCTACTTCTACTGGTTTCTCTTTGCCTGAGGAGTTGAGTATGCAGTTGGCTGGTATGTCTGTTGGTAGTCACTTCTCCCACGCTATCACTACCCCCGATGATGCCGCCTGGCCCATGCCATCACCTAGCGAGCCCATGTTTGATAAGCTAGAGGATGTCCCTGAAGAGGAGGAATACTTCAACCGCTCGCGTCTAAGCATCCTCTCCACCCAGTCTAGTCTTCGTGGTAGCATTTCCGTCCCCATGATCCGGGACATTCCCACTCCCCCCGCTCGCCCCGAGAGTGCTGGCTCCGACACCCTTGGTTACATCTGCCGTCTTGTCGAGCGCCCTGTCACCGCCGAGGGCCCCACCGAGCCTGCTGACTCGACTTCCGCCATGAACTGGGAAGACGACATTGACTTTGCCTATGAACACGAGGTTGAAGCCACCTGCACATACGAGTGGCGTCGCGCCTCTCTTTACCAGCCACCACCACCAGACTCAGCTACTTCCACTGGTACCGGCTTCCCTTCTTTGTTCTCACCTACTTCTACCGTTGGTACCATGTCTTCGCTTACCTCGCCTGCCCACTCCAACTTCTCCCTGCCAAGACCTGCCGCAACTAATGACTACCGTCAACATCTCCCTGCCTACAACAAGAACAAGCCTCACCGGACTAGCACCACCACTCTCTCCACCATCGCCTCATCAGAAGTCTCCACCCTATCTCTCTCTGCTGAACGTCACCGTTCCACCTCCACCACTCTCACCCGCATGACCGTCTCATCCACCTCGGGCGAAGGAACCTGCGAATGGCCCTCCCTCTCCCCCTACGACCTCCCCGCCTCCGCATCAGGAACTCCCTTCTTCCAACACCAGGTCTCCAGCACCGGTGACCTTCCAGCTACCGTCTCCTCCAAATCAACACCTACACCCCCCATGACCCGTCGTCGCGCCTGCACCACCTCCGCTACCTCGGCTACCCTCTCTGTCTTCCCCCGTCTTGCCGGCCGTGCCCGTGCTAACTCGCGTGGTCTGTAATATAACCCTTTTAATGCCTACTTAGGGTTCATCATGTCCTATGTCACTCCTTTTCGTCTTCTCTTACTCGTCTGTCCTTTAACTTGTTGTCACACCAATACTCCTTCCTTTCCTCATCTCCTTTGTCCCACTGTTTTTTTTTTTTCGCGCTTGGTTTGTCTTTATCTTTGGTTGTCTGGTTATTTGTGTTTCCTTCTTTTCTTGGACACCAATTTGGCGTTGGCTGGTTCTTGCCGGTTTTTTGGTGTTTGGAGCTCTTTTCTTTTTTTTTTTCTTTTTCTTTTCATCTTCGGTCTGGGTGCTGTTTTCCTTTGTCATTATATTATACCATGGGTTTTCCTTTTTCTATTGTTTGTTAGTTTTTGGTTTATTTACATGTACCATGTCTGTTAAAAATACACTTCTTTACATAAAACAAAAAGTTCATCATTATCAAGAAACTAACACGTGCTGCACCGTGAGATGTCCTTGCTCGTGTCCTGAATTTTAGCTGCCTATATAATGTATACCAAAAAAAGCCATGGTCGTGAATCTCGTGAATGCTTCTACATAAGCGAACCACGGGAATTTGGCCCATCTCCTACACCTCGACGTCTCTCTCCACCACCGCCATCATCATCTTCCTCCTCATTATCCAAATAGCCACTTCCATATGTCGCCGCAGTAACAGGAATCCCCGTAGTACGACTAAGAAGCGCCGTCAACCGATCAGCCCGTTCTTGCAACTCGTTCTTCTCACGCTCAAGCGTTTCCCTATCTCGCTCTAAATCAAGGATATGTTGACGTGCCCGGTCAAGAACTTCAGCCTTGGTTACACGTCGATCGATGAAATCCGGTTGAGACGGTCCGTCACCATCACCTTCATTCATCGTCGTGAACCGACTAATGCTAAGACCAACACCCGCACCCGCGGATCCAACAACGCCAGCACCACCCGTGAGAGAACCACCTGGATCCGGAAGTGAGCTAAGGAGACTCTCAAAAGACTCATTAAGACGCTGCCGGTATTGCTTTTCGACGAGGTTATGCGAGTTGCGTGATCGGCGTTCCTCCATGCTCTCTGCCGGACGGGCCTGACGATTCTTCGACGTACGAGCGGCACTGCGAAGCTTGCTGGGGCGTGTCGAGGCGGCGCCCGTGGGGATTGAGCCCATCATATAGGTTCCACCGGTTACCGAGGGTTGCGCTGTGGGTGAACCTGGGACAGGAGCCGGTCCTATAATGGTTCCGGTTCCTGGTGGAGAGCCGGCAAGTCGGAAATCTGGCGGTTTCTGCGCGACTGTGGCGGTAGTAGAAGACGATGAAGGGTTATCAGAGGTACTGGCGTGACTGGTCGGAGGTTTTTGTTGTGTTGGCGAAAATGGCTGGCTGCGACGAGGACGTTTAGAGTTGCGACGGGCCGAAGAACTGACGCCAGTGCCCGAGTTCAAAGACTCGCTTGGATGATCCGGCCCTTCAAGAGGTGATCCGATTGGGCTTGCAACAAGACCAAGATGCGGACTGACAATAATTGATTGCGTATTAATAGGAGAGGGTGTTAGCTGTGTCGAAGGGGCGCGAGAATGTGAACCTGAAGAGGAGGTTGGCTGTTGTTGTTGCTGTGGTTGGTGTTGTTGTTGTTGTTGATGTTGCTGATTTTGCTGTTGCTGCTGCTGCTGCTGATGGTGTTGCTGTTGTCTCTGCTGTATGTGGTGCTGAAATTGCGCCTGTTGCAGCGAAATGACAGACGAATTAGACAAAAACGGCATAGAGTGTACTGTGGCGGCACCACCATGTAGATATACATCGACAGCACCACCATCTGATGTATACATAGCGCCCTGACCCGACTCGTTCAATGCGACATGACNGTATTAATAGGAGAGGGTGTTAGCTGTGTCGAAGGAGCGCGAGAATGTGAACCTGAAGAGGAGGTTGGCTGTTGTTGTTGCTGTGGTTGGTGTTGTTGTTGTTGATGTTGCTGATTTTGCTGTTGCTGTTGCTGCTGCTGCTGATGGTGTTGCTGTTGTCTCTGCTGTATGTGGTGCTGAAATTGTGCCTGTTGCAGCGAAATAACAGACGAATTAGACAAAAACGGCATAGAGTGTACTGTGGCGGCACCACCATGTAGATATACATCGACAGCACCACCATCTGATGTATACATAGCGCCCTGACCCGACTCGTTCAATGCGACATGACCATGACCATGGCCNGCAGCAGCAGCAGCCATAAGGTATGCATCCTGCACCACAGTGGCATCAGTCTGCCAGGTGGGGTAAGAGCCCTGGTGTGATGTATGGCCGGGCGCCATGTAAAAACTTGGCGCTGCGTGGGACGCCGAGTCATGGTGAGAAAAAGACATAGGCATTGACGTCTGCATGGCGTGAGCCCCAGCTCCACCAATAGCCGATGTCACTATTGAAGAATTTGGCTGTCCATTGCTGTCATAACCTAGCTGACTCATGCGTCGCTGGTAATCGGAGTTATCCCCCGTAAATTGCCCATAGGCATCTAAAGGCATGGCCATATCAGCATTGACTGACATATCAACCATGATCTGCTCAGACTGGTCAGCTTGGTGGTGGATTCCGCTGCCGTCATCGCCTGTATCGGTCTCAATGTTGACACCATCGTCGGCATCATGGTCAGCATCGTAATCGGCGTCATGGTCCGACTCTACATGAGTACCAGACCCAATCACTCGTCGCCCCGAATGCGTGGGCAAGCGCTGGTGATTGAGTGGGGCCGCTGCCGAGGTCGTCCGATTTATGGCGTGGTGGGGCGGAAGGGGATTTGGCGGGGGTGGAGACATCATCTGGTGATTTCGGTGGTCAGACTATTTGAGCACTTGATACTAAAAAAGGCCGCTTCAGCTGCCTACTGGTCGCAAGGAAAGCCTTGTTGGCATGAAAATGTGGGAAAAATGACAAAAAACAAAGAAAAGTGAATCTTCTGGCTCCGGATAACTTGGGCATATCCCGGATAGTTGTTGGCAAATGATGTCATTTGTTCATGTCTGGTCGATCTTGCACCCTTCTAGACTCTACCCACGCTTGGCATCGCACCTTAGTCGACTCTTATCATGCACTGCTACCCTCGTTGCTACCATATAGCACCAGAGCTGCAGCTCCCACCCAGAATTAGCCCATTTCTTCAAGAGCCCGACATGACTTTAAACATAACAACGACGTCATTGCACTAACCAGAAACGACAAGCACTAACCAACTTGGCTGAGTGTAACCGTACGGCTTTTCACTTTACATTTGCAACACCCACTTGCTTCCACTGTGACATAAAAAAACTAAAGGGAAAAAGTCTTACCTGATAGTTGGATGATGAAGATGGCGGCCGTGGCTCACCTGTGGTCTCATGGCCATACAACGGCTCATGGACCGAGTCGCCTAAAAAAGCTGCATACGACTCGGGGCTATTTGTTACCTGGGGTTCCAGACCCCGGGTCTTTTGTCTGCCCCGTGCCGAAGGCTTTGCGCCGCGACGTCTACCAGCCATTCGGCTGCGAGAAACAAACAGAACAAAAAAGAACGATCGAGAACACTCGGGAAGATGGTGTGAACAAGTGGAGTGACCGTGTGTTTAGGGTTTAGGGTTAATGCGTTCACCAAACAGGGCAATGATTGTAGCGAAGCAAATTCCGCAGTGAACGGGCGCAAAAGTGTGGCGACGCTGCGTGGCGGAATCGAGGTCGAGTGCCCTTCTGAGTAAGGTAGGTAGGTGCCTCTATGGCCAAGAGAAAGGCAGGGAAAGAGCGGACGGTGTCTAGGCGTATGTGTGTGCGTGTATGGGTGATTTCTTTTGATCCGGTGACCGTATTTAATGGTGTTCGGGTGTCACAGAGCCTGTAGTTGCCTTGTTAGCGGCAAGACGTTGGAAATTTCCGTTTTGGGCCTTGTTGCTGGAGGTTGTATAAGGGCGTTGGGGGGAAAAGGCCGAAAAAGAAAGGAAACAAAAGCACGGAAAACGAAAAAAAATATGGGAAGAAAAGTCGTGAAAAGGTACCGAAAGAAAAGAGTAATTCAAATTTTTTTCCCCTCGAAACAAGTCCTTCAAAGCCAATCTGGCCAGGGAAGCAAAATTGATGGCCAACAATTGCACAAGTACGAATGCGTCCAATCCTGCTGATGTTGGACGTGCGTTTTCTTATCCACCGTGAAATACCTGGGTCAGCACTGGTCCAAACTGAACAGCGCAGGGCAGAATTGACTTGAACAAAATAAAACCGGCCAACGGCCGACGACTCCACCAGAATAGTAAGTATTGTCGAAACTACCGGCACAATCGTGGACTATCGCAATTCACTCGTCTCGCGCTGAGTGTGCGAGGCAACCTCGTGGGAAATATCGGCCCACACTTACTGTATTTGGTGGTAGAAAAGGCAAAGACAAGGGACCCGGGTCGAGATGAATGATTTGTCGTGAAAGGAAAGGAGGCAACAAGGGAACAAGAAGAAGAAGGAGAGAATCAAAGAAGAAAGTCTGTGGCAACGGCTCACTTGTGTTCTAGAACCAGAACTGATGAGCCCTCGTCCCAGAAATGACGTGGTAAGTTGGGACGAGTGGGAACGAGCTGGTTCGAGACCTTGTGATTGAGGACAAATAGATGTGTTCGAGACCTTGACGAACGACTTCGTTCGAGGCCTCGGAGGACAAGTTTGTCTTGAGATTCTAGAAAAGTGAATAGGTTCGAGGCCTGCAAAAGTGGGCAGTCTCAAAATCAAGCAACACTTGCCCTTTCACCCCCTATGCAGCCAACCCAATCTGCCAACCCAATCAACCAGCTAGCACAGCACAGAAAAGCACAGCGGCCCAACGAAACGCCTGCAGCCTTGGAGGTCTCCTGTCACGCCAGATTTCCTAACACTCCCTCAGTCTTCCTTCTCTCGTCGCTAACGCAGCGCAGTGCAGCAGTGGTTCGTGGCACCAATCCACATAGGCCCGACAAAGCCAACAAACCTCAAACCAAGACCACAAAGCCCCAAAGCCCCCGATGCAGAAACGCCCCGACTTCGCGGCCTTGTTCTTTTCGTCCCAAACGGGGCAAAGTGACTGTTGAGTGGACGGTTCTGTGCAGAACTGGGCCTTACCTTGCCCTAAGAGGACCAATAAAAAGGGGCCAGAACAGTGGAAGGCGGGGAACACCGAGGTTCAAGACGCACAAGACGCACAGAAAAGCCAATCGTGGTCTCCACTTTCTGTTCCAGTTGGTGGGACTCTAGTAGGAACCAAGAAGTTAGAATAGGGCGGTGACTTGTGAGTGAAGGAGTCAACGCTTGGAGTAGTCAAAGGTAAGGGGGGGAGTTAGCCGTTGAGTAGTGAGACACTAAGTGACAGGAGCTTGTCTTTTGTATTGGTTGACAGGCTAAGGAGGCCAACGGAGTCTAACAAAGAAGCCTAGAAGTTGCCGCCGGTAGCAGAAAGAGGTAAACGAGTCCCGAGGAAACAAGATAAAGGGCCAAAAGAATCTCCCGTCTCCAAAGCGAACCCATGTGAGTCTAGAACTACATACTTACAATACACGAATACAAGATTCGGGATACCGACTAATGAAGGACTCTACCAAAAGACGCTATCAAGGAGGCCCCCTCTGCTAAAATCTCCCGTAGGCAGCAACGAGGCCCGGATCAGCGGCTGTATAGACTCTTTGTATGTATGTATGTACATACATATGTACATCTGTACATAGCCTTGCAGACCGCCACTCGGTCAATTAGGTTTCCCTGTGGCCGGGGGGGTGTATGTGGCGGTAGAGTAAGTCTCTGTGGCGGATATGGAGTCGGGTTCCCTCTGCGGGGACCCATAGAGTCGTATTCTACGGCCCGGTCGGGCGCACACAAGCGCAGGTAGCGGGCAGAGAGAAGAGAGGAAGAGGGATATGTGAAAAAATTGAGGGCGGCGAGTTGTGTGTTTAATAGGGTATGAGGCCAGAAGAGTGGATAGTGTCTTACAGGAGCCGGTGGCGAGGCGCTGGGATGGGATTTGGGGAGCACAACGTCGTGGGAGGATTCTCGATAGCGAGGCGTTTGCCACTGGTTTGACGTGGCGACATGGGATGGGACAGAATGAGGGCAGGCAGGGCTGGACAATGGGGGTTAGACGGGAGTATGTAGTTGATGACGATGTCTGGGTATAGATGCCGGGTTGTGTGTAGGAACAAACATTGGACATACCGAGCAACGGGAGAGCCGGGACCGAGCGGGGCTGGTAAGGATCGACGGGAGCTAAAGATGAGACTCATGCAAGACGGAGTTGAAGCTGACGACTATGCATCAAAGTAATGAAGAGAAGCCGATAATGCATGCAATTAGGGAGATAACCACAAATAGTGAGGTATGGAAGCAAAACTTGAGGAGGCCAAAACCGCCTGATATAGGGTGTTTTCAAATCCGACTTTCCACGACTCAGCCTTGCCAAAACTCTTGCCCTCTCTTTTCTCATTTATATTTAGCCTCGTTCACCCCGCTATTGCACTTTCTAGAACAGAGATTTCGTTCCTTCCTTCCTAAGTAAAAAAACGAAGTGAGCACGACATACCGCAAGTAGATGCAACTACGGCGAATGCTTGTCGGTCGTTCCTGGCCTGTGGGCCGAGTAGATGCAAGGAATCAAGGGAATATGGAGGCCACATGTTAGATTGTTGATGATGTATGCAAGTATATAGGTACTTATGTATGTGTACACAGTAGACAAGTACAAGATGTACTTAGTAAGGGGAATGGAAACCTAGCGAGAGGTCAAAAAGAAGGAATTAGCAAGGGGAGTGGCAATGGTGCCACTGTAGAGGTGACAAGTGACGGATCGTAGAAGGAGTGAATGTAATGTCTTGCTAGTAATCATATCAAGTCGCATGTGTCGCAAACGCCCGACAGATGACAGCGACCGAAGTCTGCCAAACACAAAGCCCTGTACCATGCCTGCGTCTGTTGTCTTGGTTCCAAGACGAGAATGGCAGGTCTACTAAAGACGGCTAGCCAGGTAGGGATGTGAACCGAGCCAAGGGATAGGGAACAATGGGGGAGGGGGAGGCGTGTATCCAGTCATGTTTGGGGTTACTGAACACTCGCCGGAGTTTGGTGATACAGTCATATGTCTGGTAAAGCCGATGGATATGGTGGCTTCACGGTTCTCATGGAGATGGAGGAGGACAAGACTACGGGAGAATTCTGATTTGTGTGAGTGAACATTCTATGAACAGTTCATGAGATAGAGGCTTTGAATGTGAAAACGAAAAAGAATTCTTCAAAGCTTCGAGACGAGATACACCCCCTTTGCCACTGCGCTGACTCCCCATCCTCCTCGCCACACGTCGCCACATTCCCCCACCGGATCATCCACCGCTAATCAAGTACTGAACTAAGACATTCCCCGAGAAAAAAACCCTAAACGGCCCCACCAACCGGGCGTAAATCCACTTTTGTCAAGCATATGTATTTACATACATGCTGGATGTACATATATGTATACACCTACACATGTACATGAAAATATAAAACGACCGATATTTGCACGTCAAGGCACCTCGCCACTCGCCTCAAGATCCAAGCAACACGCGGTTTCCAGCTTTACAGCCCACCAAGTTCAATCCAGACACCCACACGCCCAGACAGTCCGACAACCGCGGGCCAATCCTAATCCGTGCCCAGGGTTGGGTTGGGGTTTTTCCACTCTTGTGGCATGGCATTGCTTGAGATATGAACAAAGGAAACATAACCAACAACCAAAGAACAACAAAAGCTTATGTCCGGATGGCAGCATAAATACTGGCTCCTGTATATGCACGCAAGTGGACTGAACAGGGCTCTTGTGAGACAGGTGGACATGATATCAGTAATCAGGCCGTCAAGTCCGCGAAATCCGGGGAATACATGCACGTAAGAATGCATGTGACAACTTTGGTCTTATCATTGTCCCCAGGGTTGATACGAGGGTTATCTGCACACGTGACTTTAGCGCGGGGTACATTCAGCTGAGGTAGCCCTACCCGCATTAGGGTTTTCATAAGTAAGGCTGTTTGTAAGATCAAAAGTCTCAAGACATACCTAAGATCTGCACATCCTTATGGGACCTACGGTACACGTAGATCTTCACCGGACAGACTTTTGGCAAACTATCCATACGAACTATGGATTCCTCTTCAGAGCAATTGCGAAATCAAAATCCATTTCCTTCCTGAGCCACAGGTAACTCCGGACTTTCCACTTTTGCCTCGAGGTCAAACTCGATTCCTGTGAACAATCAAAATTCACTATTACGATGATCCCTGTAATTCTTATTGTGGCCCCTGATCCCTGCGACCGCGACGACGCTCCTTGTTATCTACATATGCACGATTATCGATAGTGCAAGCCAGGACAGGCCTCAACAATGTCATCGACGTCCAGCGCCGGAATACCTCCGATTCCTCCGTGGTAAATNATTTTCCCGGTCACTCGAATCCCGCTTTGCTTTTTGTGCGTACGGACTTGGGTCTTTAGGTATTCACTCCTATTCGGCGGAGAATAGTTTGTCCGACTCCCGAGAGTGAGATTTACTGGTTGCCATGATATTGAATGTGAGGCTTTCAATTGTAGATGATCGTTCAATTAGAAACCTCATATCTCGAATTCCAAAGAGGGCAGGTCCTTCCAGTCAAATATCGTACGTGAGAACCAGAAAGTATGAGTATGTACTTTCCCATCAATCCTGGTACCGAATCCCAGGGCACACCGGTGAGCGAAGTCATAAGGCGCTGGTAGAGATACCTCGTACACATGTCGTCTATTTCAATCTAGAGACCCCATTTTTCGATCCACTACCTTCAAAGAGGCATCCGCCTATATAGAGACCTGATATGCCCCATATATATTTCCATGGGTGGCCATATAAATCGTTTTCTTCGACGTGGGGGTGGCTACAAATATAATTCCTTCTCTCGGCATATGTGCGCGAACATAGCGATAGTAGTCAACATATTTTGTTGCCACAGGTCGACTTACACATCATGATATTACGAGTGCTCTCACCAGATGACAGCATTGTATCTCTTGCGCTACCTACTTTACTGTAGTCACATGTGCCCCCTTTGTTACAAGCTACAACGACCAAAACGGATCAAGGTTAAAACAACACAGACAGGTTACAATGGAGGCCACAACCAAATGCCCGAGCAGAATGTCAGTTGAAAAGAAGTCAAGTCATACTCCATTGAACAGTGAGAAAATCCTGCTCTTATTACTTTGGTCTATGTCATATAACATGACGTACCATTTGCCACATCACAAAAAATCCCGGACGCAACTGACGTCATCCGACGTCACACAGCCAAGATAAGTCTCGTAAAACAACAAAAAAAATCATAATAAAATAAAAAATCAACAAAAAAAGTCTAAGCAAAAATCTACGCCGCCGACTTCTTCTTTTTAGCCGGTGGCTCATCCCCCATCTCCTCGTCTTCGTCATCGTCATCGTCATCCCGGCCATCCTCATTATCTACGTCGCTCTCGCCGGACCCGGATCCAGAACTCTCGTGCTCCGAGTCAAACTCCTCGGCGACATCCGACTCTGATTCGGCCTGGAAATCCTCATCCACAGACTCCTCATCCTCATCAGCACTGCCACGGTCCGCCGTTCTAACGACCATCTCATCATCTGAATCGCTCAGACCCGCACGGGCCGCTGCCGCCGCTAGCTTGGCATCCTCATCAATCTCGTTCTTAACGCGGAGTCCCTTAAGGCGGAAGAAGTCCTCCATGGCTTTCAGGTCTTCACGGCTAATATTGCTAAATTGCCAAGAGCCCGCATTCTTCATGTGAACAGTGATATCGAAGGTTGAAAGGGTAGACATGGCACCCTCAACGCGAGAAAAGGTAACCGACTGGGTTTGTTCGTAGGTGACGTAAGTGGTGGGTTTGGGTACAAACATGAAGGCTTTTTCGAGTAAGAACAGGTGACCCTCGGAGGCCTTAATGGAACACTTGATACCTTGTGTGCCGCGGTGCCTGAAGAGAAAGACGTTGTGTTAGTAGACAGTAGTGGTAGCATGGGGGGTATATACGTACGTGACGAAGTCCTTGGCAGGAGTGCTGATCTTCTTACGACCAAGGCCCTTGAAGAGATAGGTGACAACCTGATGTAAAGGTTGCTCGTAGTGTCCAACCAAGCGGTCCTGATACTTGGTCTTGAGATCCTCCTCGGAAATGTTGAGATCAATCGTAGTCTCCTCGTCCTTGTTAAACTGCATGACGACGAAGGGATATCTCGTTTGACCCTGGCGCAGCGGGGGGTCAAGTCCAAGACACAACATGCAATGTGTCTCGTCGGGTGGCAACACCATGAATTTCTTGATGCTTTCATACTTGATCTTGTAGTCGTATGACTTACCCCGCAGGCGGAAGGAGGACTCGTACATGTCGATATCGAAACGTCCACGTGGGGTAAGATGCAACACCTCCAGGAAAGTCGCAATTGTGTCGCCGGCAGTCTCGCCAATCTCAGCCTTCTCCATTAGCGTATCGTAGAAGAGAGCAGCTGCGGTCTTCTCCTCAACCTCTTCCAGCTCCTCGCCATCCTCTCCCACCTTTTTCAATGTCGCCATACCCGGAACATAGAAGCGCATCTCAACCAATTGGTCCTTGCCAGCTCCCGACTTCTTTCCCTTGTCGCGCGCACCACCAAGCTTAGGATTTCCACCAGCCTCACCTTCAGCCGGCAACGCCATTTCCACACTAATTTCATTGCGGCCAGCCAAGTTTGTGTTGCTGATTTCGGAGTAAGGAATTTCAAAGGCGGGGCGATTTTGGACGTTGAAGGTGAGCTCAGCCTTGGTGAACTCGGCCTTGCCCCAGTTCCAGCCACGAATAGCGTGCTCCTTGCTCTCCAATGCGATGCTGTACCAGTTCTTGAAAATCTTAACGAGACGCTCAAAGTCCTCACTGGCGAATCCGTCAAGTTGGATCACGCGGGATGTGCGGTCGAGAATCTTGATTTCGTAGCCCTTGGCAGCTCTGCTCCAGTGGGCGCCACCAATCTGGGTGTTGTCGAGGGTGAAGGTGTCGCCACCAGTCGATGCTTTCCAGCCGAAACCATCCTTGGCGAAACGGCATTTGCCGGCGTGATCCGACAGATCGAGGTAAATCTTGTCAAAGGTTTCGCTGCGGGGCGAGGTAAAGGTTAGTGGGCTAGGTGTCGACAGAAGGAAAACTTAACGTACAAAGACATGATCGCGTCGTCAACTATACTATGGCGAGAAATTTAAATATAGAGCGGAAACAAAGTCCCGATGAAGCGCCAATTATCAAAGGGCGATGATGGCGATACGATGTGTAAAAGAAAGACGATGAATTGATGGAACCAAGTGAAACTTGGCTGATTGCTCCTATCGTTCACGCTGATCGCGGCAGAAACGCGGTAGAGGCGAAATTCAATTAAGCTGTGGCACGGCAGAATTAGGCGGTGGATATTTACCACCCAGGGTATGTGTGACCTTAGGGTTGTATCATTGGTAAGCTCATACATACACAACCCTGTTGGTTAACCCTATCAAATGCATCAGAGTTAGCTATCGAGGGGAGTGTCTTCCAGTGATATTGCTTGTACCCGGAGAACTTGGGTGAATCTGGTGCAAATATTAGAAAATATCTAGCAGTGCCTTGGATGATATATACGGACAAAAGTCAGCTACCTATATCCCATCTTACGGATACTAGATTAGTAATGGCATGGTGTCTCACTATCAGTGCCATGATTATAACATACTGTGGGAAGTAAGGGACCAATATTTCATGACACAGTGTCATACGTCTAAAGACGCCATCCGTACGGACGTAAAAAACAAGGTAAACTAACAATAAACAGCTGGTGTAATACCATTAGGCAGGAAGTGACATGGGTTGATGTTGATTTAACCTTAAAAAGGATGGTTCGTGGGTCAGGGAAACAGCGGATTTACATTCAGATAGTAGGGCAAGGTTGCACAAAACATCGTTTAATAAAGCCATGATCTAACAAATAGGTATCACAAGAAGCACGTGTAAGAGGAATGACAGTAACATTTTTGTATGAATTATGTTTATAACAGGAGTAATAGCATAAGACGCCAGCGTCGTATTTGCAAGCACAAAGAAACCAAGCAAAACACAAGGAAAAGTTTATAATCCATCAGAAAATTAGGTGGGCCAGAACACGGCACGGCACGGTTAGAGGGAAGGATGAAGATCATTTAATAACCGAGTAAGCCAGATCATAAGTCCACTACTTATTGGCAGGGTACTTGCAGATGGGGCACTTCTGGAATGGTGGAATCCATGACATTTTGCCATTCTCCAGACAGGGAGGACAAAGCGGCCCAGTAGGAGTTGGAGGAGCTGGAGACGGCTGAACCTACAAGGGAGGATTGTTAGTGGTATTCTTTATGCAGGTACAATGCGGAACTGTGGCAAAGCTTACCTTTCCCGTGGGTCCAATCTCAAGGGGTTCGGAAAATCTGACGTTCTTGGTACCGGCCATTTTGAATGTTATTTGAGATGGAAGAGTGTAGATTGGAGTTAAGAAAATTGAATTGTGATGTTGATTTGGATGCTGTGAATGAAGAATAATGGAGTACTAGATTGCCATAACATCGCAACCTCCACCATCTTATATACACGCGGCAACGCATCGTGAGATCTACCTTCGAACTGAACTTTCTTTGTGCCTACATCTTCTAGAATGAATTTTAGTTTCATCGGACCCGGCATCCGCGCCGACGACAAAGAAATGTACAATTCGAAACTATAGTGGAGTATTTTGCCGAAAAAACTGACAGGACGGGTCGGCCCGTGGAAATCAGCACAAAGGATCCAGCTGAGCTGTCAAAGGAAACGTCAAAGTCCCGGCCGCTACGACCAACACAAAGAATTCAATGTGTGCATGTACATACATGTGTCAAATGTCATCTACTGGCTATGGAGTTCCTGATTTTACGCCTTGTATACCTTGTCATGGCTTCTTTGTTTCTAGGTACTTTGTCTTTGACACCGACACCAGAAAAAGAAAGGGACTTCATATTTGATATTTGTATTGAAGGTCGAATCTGGGCTGATTTGACGACAGTTAGCGCAAAAAGGGTGATTTACCTCGTCATATTGCTTGGCAACGGTGTCGTGTTCTCACGAACACGCGATTTCTCAGCGCAGAGAATTTGTACCTTCGAGGCTATAGACATGACAAGAGAGATTTAGAAACAGTGGTGATTGACTTGGACTACGAAGCATGGTGACTAAATATAAATAATACAAATGTTATAGATAACAACATAATCAAATTGAAGGACATTTATTAAAAAGTAGTCACACAGCGACCAGCGCCTCATGTTAGTCTTTAACTTCAGATTCCTCAATCCCGATACCAGAGTCGCATTGCAATCCCCTTTCTGCCTCGGATCTGCTACGGTTAATAGGAGAACCATAAATCAATCTATGCTTTCTGACAAAATCGTTCAGACTCTTCAAGAAAAATGTACCGGCTGGATGTAACGCTGTGCCATCCAAGGACGCCTTGGCAGCAGAAACAAAGTTGGGAAATAATTCCCAAAATCTTTGCGTAACGTATAACTCAGCAGGGTTACTTGAAAACCTGATCTGATTGTCAGCTACCACCAAAATTCCAAGGGTATTCTCCACAATTCTCTGGATCTCAGGCAAGCCAATTCCCGCAAACGGAGACCCGGGGTGGGGTAAGTGTCTAGACACCGACAGATGGGGAATCACAGCCACCCAGGCCATCAAATCCAGGGTACGGGTGTCTTGGTTGGCTTTTAATTGGTCACAGACTCGGTTCATGGTCTGTGTATAGCGCTGACACGCAACATCTGGAATGTGGTTGACGGCGTGTAATAAGCCCTTCTCGGTTGAGAACGACGACTGCCTTAGTTGATTGGCGAGCAGTAAAATTCTAGTGGAACTCGAGTCAGCATAAAAAAAACCTAATTGGGGCAGCGGAGTACCTACCCTCCCTGTGACGGGTCAACAACTTTGGCAAGTAAAGAATTTGTCTTTGCCGTGCCTGGCAGGAATGGATTCTCGCCTTTCCATTTCGCCGAATCTAGCGCATTCAGCAAACAGTGCTCCAGGTCTGATCGGTGTGCATGAATGTCTCTAAATTGGAATTGGGGAAATAGTTTGGAGGATAGGCGGGGGGCTGGGCGAGAGAAGCAGATGACGTGGGTAGTAGGACCCAAAGAACTCAACTTGTAAATTATATCCTTCGAAGTCTCGAAATCACATTCGTCTATCCCGTCGAGAAAGAAGTAGACCGTGTAGGTTGTTGTAAATTCTTCCAACAGGGAATACATGTGTTCCATGTTACGAGGCATTGAGTTACCACTGGAAGCTTGCTCATAGATTAATGCCATCAAGTTAGTAGGAGTTTTGACTTGAGTCAAGATCTGTTGCAGGATTTCTGCCAGTATGTCCAGCACGCCGCATGGTTTGTCTACATGGAAGTGCAAACGGACAAGGATAGGACGTGACTGTATAGGGTCACTCTTGAAATTCTGAAGATGGCGTTCAGTGATCAAGTGCCTATTCAAAGATCGTAAGTATGTCTGAATCGGTCTAGACCAATATAGCTAACTCAACTTACATTAATACTGATTTTCCCATGCCCACTGTGGAATCTGTTAGTTTCAAGTATTGTACAAGGTTAACAAATAAAGACTTACAACCACCCAAATACCATAGATATCGGCTTGTAGACCCCGCGTACGATTGAAACCACTTTTTATAGCCTCTATCTTTCATGAGCCACAACCCGGAATCTCCCCAAGACCCACCCAGCGTTGGGCGATCCACGCCAAGTTCAAAGATTCTGGTACGTGGGCCCAACCAGTTGGCGGCTTCGGTTGTGACAGCAGAGTTGACCCAGCCAAGGTGAAAATCTGCCTGGCCAGCTGCGTGCTTAATGGAGCTTTTTGCCGAAGCTAACCTGGGAAGTAAAGGGAGCTGCAACCCTTCCCAATCAGCCCTTTTGCAGATATTCGTAATCTTTCGCAGCAGCCGGGTCATATTGCGCATGCTCTGCTGGAGAGTCGCATCTTGTCGCTCGGTCCAGACTAAGCGTTCCCAGTACTTTTGCTTCTCAAGGATAGAAACGAGGTCACGAAGCTCGTTGAAACAGCCATGCGAAATGATGGACTTGCAGGTGTCTCGTTGCTCCTCCTTAAGTTGAAGTTCCTCGTACTGGAATACCTTGTCTTCGTTTCCATCCCACGGTACGTCGACGGAAAGTAATGACCGTGTAAACACTTCGATCCACGAATGACGGGCAAAAACATCGGATTTGTTGCGATGTAGCCATTTCTTGTCAAGGAGAGTGATATTGTGGACCAACATAGCAGATAGTAAACCCAGCATTGAAATCAATGCAAGTTGAGTATCATGGCCAACAGAGTCACTCGTTGTGCAGGAGAGGACCTTGAGAGCATCTTGACAGGAGTTAAACTTTTTGATTTGCCTGGAAAAGGACCGATATTGAGAGCTGGTCTCTTCTGAGATAGGCTCAATTTGTTCGATTTCTTCAGTCCCAACAACGCAGGCGTCAATTGTTTGAGCGATAGATTGTTGCAAGTCTGAGAATCTCCCTGAACAGCTATTCAAACCTGTTGAAAAGATTGCATGAAATTTGTTGAAGCTCGTTAAACGCCTAAACTTCAATAGTGACGGAGTAGCTGGAGATGATACGATTGTGGATTTTTCACGAGTCATTCTTGTGATGGAAGAGGCGCCGAATGAGTCTGAACGGAAAACAATAACGTGTTTATCGACACGTGGATACCAGAAACAAAAAATGGGCTATTATACGCAAAGTCGGTTCTTTTGATCGTGTGTCAAAATGATAATAGTCTAGCAAAATGATATCACATTACTAGAGATATGGAGAGTGAAATGCGTAGTAGTAGGCGATTGATCAAAGGTCAAAAGTGTGATTTTGGTAGGAAGCCGTAAAAGCTTTGTTTACTGGAAAGATTCGAGTGATTTATTTCCTGGCGAGAACATGTAGTCTTGTGTCATGTGCGGATACTAAGCAGGGCCCAGTATATCTTGTTGGATCTAGTAGGAGGCTTCCCCGTGGAAATGAGAGTTGCAATACAGGCGGCAGTAGCAGGGGCANCAATTGTTTGAGCGATAGATTGTTGCAAGTCTGAGAATCTCCCTGAACAGCTATTCAAACCTGTTGAAAAGATTGCATGAAATTTGTTGAAGCTCGTTAAACGCCTAAACTTCAATAGTGACGGAGTAGCTGGAGATGATACGATTGTGGATTTTTCACGAGTCATTCTTGTGATGGAAGAGGCGCCGAATGAGTCTGAACGGAAAACAATAACGTGTTTATCGACACGTGGATGCCAGAAACAAAAAATGGGCTATTATACACAAAGTCGGTTCTTTTGATCGTGTGTCAAAATGATAATAGTCTAGCAAAATGATATCACATTACTAGAGATATGGGGAGTGAAATGCGTAGTACTAGGTGATTGATCAAAGGTCAAAAGTGTGATCTTAGTAGGAAGCCATAAAAGTTTTGCTTACTGGAAAGATTCGAGTGATTTATTTCCTGGCGAGAACATGTAGTCTTGTGTCATGTGCGGATACTAAGCAGGGCCCAGTATATCTTGTTGGATCTAGTAGGAGGCTTCCCCGTGGAAATGAGAGTTGCAATACAGGCGGCAGTAGCAGGGGCATCTTTTTTTCAACATTGTTCTACTATTTCAGGCAGTGTGTGTACACACATATGTATGTACTGTGACTACACCGAGACCAACTCTAACTGGGGCCTCCAAACATGGTGCAGTCTGACAGGTCAATGACACAAGGAAAAAAATGGTGATGGGCTGAGCAAGGCTGATTCCTGGACCTGCGTGCTCACTGTGAATATCATCGTATGGAGAAGAGATCAAGATAGTTGTATTGAGTATCGTTTTGGTCACTGCATGTTTAGTTATATATCTAGAAGAAGAGGCGAAACAGAGGGAAAGAGGGAATCACTATGACCCCAAGATATTAAGCGCCCGTCTATCACAATAGTCGGGCAACAGCTTGAAACATAATCTCCCACAGTCTTTTGCAGGGATCATTATTGTGACGTCACCAGGNTTACTGGAAAGATTCGAGTGATTTATTTCCTGGCGAGAACATGTAGTCTTGTGTCATGTGCGGATACTAAGCAGGGCCCAGTATATTTGGTTGGATCTAGTGGGAGGCTTCCCCGTGGAAATGAGAGTTTCAATACAGGCGGCAGTAGCAGGGGCACCTTTTTTCAACATTGCTCTATTATTTCAGGCAGTGTGTGTACACACATATGTACTGTGACTACACCGAGACCAACTCTAACTGGGGCCTCCAAACATGGTGCAGTCTGACAGGTCAATGACACAAGGAAAAAAATGGTGATGGGCTGAGCAAGGCTGATTCCTGGACCTGCGTGCTCACTGTGAATATCATCGTATGGAGAAGAGATCAAGATAGTTGTATTGAGTATCGTTTTGGTCACTGCATGTTTAGTTATATATCTAGAAGAAGAGGCGAAACAGAGGGAAAGAGGGAATCACTATGACCCCAAGATATTAAGCGCCCGTCTATCACAATAGTCGGGCAACAGCTTGAAACATAATCTCCCACAGTCTTTTGCAGGGATCATTATTGTGACGTCACCAGGCCAACACTGCGTTGTAAGCGCCAAAGATCGTGTGCGGCTAGCCACCAAAGAGAGAAAAAGACATTGAATCAAGGCCATAAAATACACTACTCGGAACATAGCTCAGTGATAACTGGAAACACTGCGTGCATGCTGATCTTGAAGATCTATGGCACGTAATAGTCTAAACTAAAGTGGATGAAAAAATGGCATGCCAATACAAAAAACACCCCTGTCGTGTACAAATAACTTTACGTGCGTACACCTAGTAGCAATGCAGGTATGCGTTTAAGCGTCTGCTCTAAATGACTTATTTTGGCCAGGAGTCGTTAATACGGCAGTCGGACTGGCAATAAATACCCGTCATCATTCAGCCGATTAAGCCCTTCCTAAGAAGGGAAGAAGAAGAGAGAAAAGCTGATGCTCGTTGGAAGCACCTTGTGGTGGAGATGGTGAAATAGAGGTCAGAGGCCGTCGGGCGGATGGCGGAGTCGGCTGCAGAGGTATAGCGGCGGTGATATCTGATTCATGCGAGCTACCGGCTGTGCCCGTGGCTTGTCAAAGTTGACTTGTGCCCCTGACGATAGGATGTGCAAGGCAGTCGGAGTATCGTCCTTTGAGCAACTTGACTCTCGCCACCAGGTCCTGACAGATTTCATCAGCGAATATACCCGGCGACCACTTCAATGGTTGTGCCCCGACCGACGTGAACGGGCACCAAAGGACGCGGTGAGTAATGGTTTCTAGCGCACACCCGTAATGACAACTGGACGGCCAGGTCTGACGACTAGTGGCTTTACGCCACACTGCAGAGTTGCCGTGACCGATTCGTAGCCACGGGAGAAACCTGTTCTCACTCATCGACAACTCGCGGGTCCGTACGCGTGGTCTGCGCAATCGCACACTTCATGGCACTCCAAGCGAGTGACTCCCGCATTCTTGCCTCGGAGAGCGCACCCAAGTGCACAAGGGACTCCTGAGGTGGCTTGCACGTCGAGTCAGCGCGGAGACGGGGCAAAAGGGCGGACTTGTTAGCTCTTGTTCAGACATGAAGCGCACGAGATTGAAATGTCTCTAAGCTCGAAACCTATGTCTCAGAGAGTCCCATAAAAACGAAGGCTCCTGGAGCACAAGTTAAAAGCGGCCTGTTACAGACCATTTAGATCATTCTGAGAGCAGCCTAACTGGCCTGGTCAGCTCTCGGTAAAGCGGTAACAAGGTTGATCTTGTCCGCCAATCTCCAGTGCCTACTCAAATGGCAGGAACCAAATTCCTGCCCCCGGAGAACAACCACCTGTAGTCAATCTACAGGCCATGCCTAGCATCCCTCGCTCAAACCAAGCAGACAACACCACCGAGATCCAAAACAAGCCCCCACTCTTTCCTATGTCGACATAAAACAACAAACTAGAAGGTCGCGTGTATAGATAAGATAGCCGGCCCGCAGCTCATAGCGAGCATGCCATGTCCCTAACTTCCACTCATCCAGTCGAGAACCTTGAATGGCGACGAAATATATGTGATCGTCGGCGGGATGAGTTTCTGGGTTTGTGGCTACGTTCTCGTTGCTGGTCTTCAAGGCCACTTTCGCATGTTAGCCATGTAAGCTTTTCAATCTCAACATGAGACATCACATAGCTTGAATGACTACGATTAATAGCAACCTCGACGAACAACTATAGTTTGTATTGTTTCCCATACAACCCTAATCATAAGAGTATCAACCTGTGGCAATTCGTTTAGACGAGTTATAGAGTCGAGGTTAAGAATTATACAAGGATCATCGCAGGACGTCGAAGTGGATGTGGTTACACGAATGAGAAAATAGCCCGTGAACAAGTCGATTAAAAGGATGAACAGGTGGGGAAGTCGGGTTGTTAGTTAACCGAGATCAACCTATCGCCATGGGCAGCGCCAGACATCAGCTCTTTGGGTACCAGGTACAATGTGAAAGGGGATCAGGCAACAGGAAATATATTGTTTGTTTTTGCGATACTAATAAAATCATAATGCGCGTTCAACATGTGAACATGACGCTTCTTCATCTTCTTCAAGAATCGTTGCTGTATCCATTTACGGTAAATCTCGGCTTTTCATGTGTTCCCATTCTCTGTTCTTCAGCGTTCTGAAGAAGGTTGCTTTTGAGATCTTGTATTAGATTGTACCCTGTCTGGAGGTCCTATATAGGGTTAGGGCTTATCCACGGTAGATGTTATAACTTCATAGTCACTGATATCACTACAACCAGCAACACAAACTACAGGGTCCATCTTTTTGGCGCAGTGTTAATGGAATAGCCCCAAGACACTAGCACCTTGATGGCACTCCCCAACCCGAATTGACCTAAAGACTTTGTACTGATGTAGAATGTAGCGTCGAGTGTAGCCTCAACAGAATTTTCAGTGGCTGCGTATCTTCAGTATTCATATCAGCATATCTATAGCGAAGTTCTGGGTGATTAGCCAATCTAGCCATTTTGATGAGACTCGAATATGGGCTGTGATATTGTATACAAATAGTTAAAGTAAAAACTAACTACGCTCGAATGAAAGAAACATGCGCCCTAAAACAATAACTTTTATCTATCCTGGGTTCGAAACTCGAGTGGCTGCCAACTCTACGCATGAGCGGCGCACATACAGAAAATTTACAATGGACACGATTGACGAGAAAACTACATACTTCGTCAAACGTAAAATGAAACGCGGCCTCTCCGGCAACACTCGTTGTCAACGCACCAGTAACTGAAATCAAACAAATCCACAATGATCAACGCCACCGCCAAACCAAATCTATGTGATCCCACTTATAAGCCACCCTTTAAACTTCTTACCATTAGATATGACAGTACCCGCCGGTACATCCAGCTAGTTAACGATAACCAGGACGTGCCTTTTGTTTTGTTTTGCGCACCTCTTGTTTGGCAATCAAACGGGCATGATTTCTGTTCGCCCTATTCTCTTGTCTTATCCGATGAAGGATACTGGGTCCCTGGGAACGTGGTGAAAGACATTTAGTTGCAGGACTTCTCCCACCCGGAGTAGAAACTTTCTGTGCAACAGGATTGGCCTTGGTGGGAAGCTCGGTGCATGCGGGTAGTGATGGATGGGTTTGTGGCATTGGACACGCGTTATGGCTTCCACTGGTCGGAGGGTCTACAACGCTAAGGAGGGTACCTACGCCCAATGGAATTGGAAATGTGCTGGACTGGCTAGTAGGAAGAATGGGTGGCATACCAAAATTGTCAATTAAACCACCCGTCGGTATAAGAGGGTGGGAAAAGCCTGGTATGATAACAGATGGCCCCCATTCAGTAACTGGGGGCTCGGAAGCCACCTGGCCGGAACGTTGTAGCCAATAGCCGGCTGTATTGTAAGGAACCACCGTTGAGTCGATGTGATGTGTCATTTGCTGTACTGCGGGATGCTGGGCACACAGCGGAGCCGTCATCATCTGATTAGGGAGGGTTGCACATTCCCTATGCCCCGTATTGAAAGCCTGGCTCTGACCATGGATACAATGCAGCGGGTTCAGTTGTTGCTGAGGTGTAGTAAAAACGTGTGGTTGGTCCATCTGTTCTCCAAAAGATCCCCCACGATCGGTATCCGTCATAGTTCTAGTGTGGATGTCTGCGGGCAAAGTCTGGGCTCTTGGATGAGTATATGACGGTGTCAAACTGGTGGTATTGCTGTCCTCGACAACATGAAAGGTTCGTCGTTTATTGAGATGCTCCGGTTGAGGCAATGGGTTCCTAGCGCATTTCCCCCGATCCACGCCATCACTGATGAATGGCAAAGAAGCTTCGTAGTCATGTCGTGGCCTATTCCTGTGATACCCCTGCCTGCCTAGATTCCCAAACGTCATCCCCGGTTCATCCTCATCGTCCTCGACTGCCGTCACGATAGACCCTTCCGATGCAGAAGAACTACCTGTAGACGGGCTGCAGGAAGTCATTCCATCTTCTAGAAGTCGACAAGCTTTGTTTGCGGCAGAAAGTACAGCCTTGACGTGGGTCAATGTTGCACAGATCAATATATAGTTGTGCTCGGCCTTGGCATTATATTTTGCCTTTTCGGTTTGGTAGGTGGAGGAGTGTCGATTTTCTTTGAGGTGTTGTGGCCATTTGGGGGTGGAGCATCCGTAATAACTATCATATCTCGGTTGTCCGGGTTGTAAAACCTCAACGTTGACTGGCTGGTAGGACATGTTGGTAAGAAAAAGAGTACACGAGAACGGTCGATGTATGTATAGTGTGTAAGAAAACTATCGAAGGTTGAGTGTAGCGGGACACCTCATATATATGTTGGCTAAGAGGTTTCCATTTCTATATTTCAAGACAACCAATTCGAACATCAGGCCAGGCAAATGAGAAAGGCAAAAGTGCAATTCTGGTGGCAATGACATGGTTTATCTAGTATCTTCAATTACAATAACAATTATGACTGGACAACACGAAAACAGAGCATGAGTTTGAAGAGTCAATCAGCCGTAGAGTCGGTGAAGACCTGTTCATTGTTGCGGAGAACAATATTCGATACCGCAGCAACACTCGACCAGTAACAGACGTCGATGACCAAACCGACAGAATACAATCCTGAGCCCCATGTACTCGATATTGTGAACCATATTGTAATACCATACCTGTGTCTTTCTACTTGACGAGACACAACGGTTATTGTCGTGGACAAGACGTCAAGATGCAAAGATGCAACGGTGATATCCGAAATATCATTTCCACACAAGACACATACAAAACGTCATCCGCCCGAGCCTCGGGTACGTCGAGCCATTGGCANGTGCTCGGCCTTGGCATTATATTTTGCCTTTTCGGTTTGGTAGGTGTAGGAGTGTCGATTTTCTTTGAGGTGTTGTGGCCATTTGGGGGTGGAGCATCCGTAATGACTATCATATCTCGCTTGTCCGGGTTGTAAAACCTCAACGTTGACTGGCTGGTAGGACATATCGGTAAGAAAAAGAGTACACGAGAACGGTCGATGTATGTATAGTGTGTAAGAAAACTATCGAAGGTTGAGTGTAGCGGGACACCTCATATATATGTTGGCTGAAAAGTCCATTTCTATATTTCAAGACAACCAGTTCGAACATCAGGCCAGGCAGATGAGAAAGGCAAAAGTGCAATTCTGGTGGCAATGACATGGTTTATCTAGTATCTTCAATTACAATAACAATTATGACTGAACAACACGAAAACAGAGCATGAGTTTGAAGAGTCAATCAGCCGTAGAGTCGGTGAGGACCTATTCATTGTTGCGGAGAACAATATTCGATACCGCAGTAACACTCGACCAGTAACATAAGTCGATGACCAAATCGACAGAATACAATCCTGAGCCCCATGTGCTTGATATTGTGAACCATATTGTAATACCATACCTGTGTCTTTCTACTTGACGAGACACAATGGTTGTTGTCGTGGACAAGATGTTAAGATGCAAAGTAGCAACGGTGATATCCGAAATATCATTTCCACACAAGACACATACAAAACGTCATCCGCCCGAGCCTCGGGTACGTCGAGCCATTGGCACAGTAAATCATACCCCTTTTCGGTTCGAATACCCACAGACAGCCATGGCTATCACTAAATAAAGATCAGCCTCACGACAACTCCCGTCTGTATACATGTTCCGCCTTACACTAAAAAACAATGCCCCATTCATCGTGCATATTTCTCTCGATTTGCCACTAACGGGCCTCATCAACAAAAGTACGCCCCAAAGTCAGTCTTTCCACAAGAACACACTTGTATGCGAAATTCCCCGTAATAGAGACCCGGATCAGGTAAGTGAATGCAACCAGGAGGCTGCCGTAACTCAATCCTACAGTTCCCAATACGGGTGCCAACTACCGAGCCATTCNACAGACAGCCATGGCTATCACCAAATAAAGGTCAGCCTCACGAAAACTCCCGTCTGTATACATGTTCCGCCTTACAATAAAAAACAATGCCCCATTCATCGTGCACATTTCTCTCGATTTGCCACTAACGGGCCTCATCAACAAAAGTACGCCCAAAAGCCAGTCTTTCTACAAGAACACACTTGTATGCGAAATTCCCCGTAATAGAGACCCGGATCAGGTAAGTGAATGCAACCAGGAGGCTGCCGTAACTCAATCCTACAGTTCCCAATACGGGTGCCAACTACCGAGCCATTCGTCATTTCATACTGGGCAGAAGTCGCTTAAGAGTTCCTGATCCATGGATTAACTTGCGAACAGCTGCTCTAAAAGGCAGGTCGGAGGCTCTTATGATTTTCGTAGTTGTCGTCAATATAGTTGGGGTCGACAACAACACCGGCGCCTCATTAGATGCCGGTGGTCCGTGCGTTATCGTCACGGTGGAACCCGTCGGGTAGGATTATATTGACTTTCTGTGGATTGTGAGCAGGAAGAGACGATGAACAGATGTCTTTAAAAACTTTGATTAATTGAGAAGAGGAAAACCTTAATAAGGGATTTCCAATTCTACGAACTATAAACAACAACATAAAGACAGACCGAGATACCCTAAGGGCAACAACCCAAACCATCCATGCTCCTGCCATCAATCCATGCTCTTGCAATGTAAAAGCCGTTCGACACTTTCACTTTCTTCTGAAACTATTTCTGGCAGTTGGTTCTTCAACAGAAGCCTTAGTCTCTCTTAAGACTTCATACGGCCCTACATGCAGCCGACCTGTCTACCTCAAATACCTTATGACGGTTACATTGCAAATGTAAAGATATGAAATTGAGCAAGTCCTGGATCGTTATAAAAACCTAGAGTCAATGATAATGGGTGAACTGTAATAAAATGTATAGATGCTTGGTCTACTAAGTTTCGTCATAGCCTCCTGAAAAGCCATCGTGACATATACTCATCAACCAACAACCCTATTATCGTCCGTGCACCATACCAACCCTAATGCCACACATCACCAAGTTAAGACGACTTCACCTCAAACTGTGACAGCAAAGTTCTACCAGGTATAGATGATTTTATATATTTGATCAAAACGCACATATACACGTACATACACACATATGCACTTGTATCTACGTGGCGGTCCTCTTCCCTTCCTTCGCCCATGCCCTCAGCACGTTCTTTTGGATCTTTCCTGTGCTAGTCTTCGGCAACGCTTCTACAATTACAATTTCCCTTGGAACCATGAATCCACTCACACCACCCGACCCCTTCGACCACTCAATGACGTCATCGCCACTCAACAATTTGCCATTTTTTACCGTGACATAGGCTACAGGTCTCTCTCCCCACTTCTCATCCTTGGCAGCCACAACTGCCACCTCCAAAATGTCAGGATGTTTGACTAATGCATTCTCCAAGGCAACACTGGAGATATTTTCACCACCGGAGATGATGATATCCTTAGCACGATCTTGGATCTGCACCGAGCCGTCAGGATGCCAGACGGCAAGATCACCACTGTGCAGGGCACCACCTGAGAAAAGCGAAGTAGTGGCGTCAGAATCTTTGTAGTAGCCGGCACAGAGGATGTTACCAGAGAATANTCTCCCCACTTCTCATCCTTAGCAGCCACAACTGCCACCTCCAAAATGTCTGGATGTTTGACTAATGCATTCTCCAAGGCAACACTAGAGATATTTTCACCACCAGAGATGATGATATCCTTAGCACGATCTTGGATCTGCACAGATCCATCAGGATGCCAGACGGCAAGGTCACCACTGTGCAGAGCACCACCGGAGAAAAGCGAAGTAGTGGCGTCAGAATCTTTGTAGTAGCCGGCACAGAGGATGTTACCAGAGAATACTATCTCGCCTATTTCGGTGCCATCTTTAGCGACGTCAACCAGGCGCTTCGGTGAATCACTTTTAACGACGCGGATTGGTAGGCTGGTTACAAACCCGTGGCCTTGACGGGCCATTAATGGGAAGCGTTCGTCAGCAGGAAGGGCTGACCATGAGGGATCTTCGTAGGAGCATGTTACAGGTCCATAGGTTTCTGTCATACCATAGACATGTCTCGGGAGTAGGTTTAGTGTCGTCTGTTACACGTTAGTCGATAACGAACTGATTGAGCTGATGCTCTAACTTACCATATCCTCGAATAGCTTGGCGGTCGGTGGACTTCCAGCAACCACAACACGAACCGGAGATTCTAATTTAGTAGCTTCTTCTGCATTACACACCCCAGTATTAACCGTTGGCGCCGCACAATAATGTGTGATCCCCTCTTGTTTCAGTAACTCCCAAATGACCGGATAATCAATCTTCCTCAAACAATAATGTGTCCCCCTCATTGCTGTGACAGACCATGGGAACGTCCAACCCACGGCATGGAACAAAGGTAACGTCCAAAGATAACGACAGGGTCTGTCACCAGGAAGACTGTTCAGCTGGTTTTCGATTATGTTGGCAAGACTAGCTAGATAGGCACCGCGATGGGTGAAAAGAACACCCTTCGGCCGAGAAGTTGTACCAGAGGTGAACGGGAGAGCGATCGGGCTAGTTTCGTTTTCCGGGTGGATAGGTAGCCGGGTCCAACCATGGGAGCCAAGGGACATGTCATGGGCTAATCCGGTGATTATGGCAACATTATATGGATTCGAAGGATCAACGCCAGTATCCTATGTTTGTTAGATGTGAAACTTAGCACAAGGGTACATGAACATACCTCATCTACAACAATCTTGACTTTCGGATTACGCTTCCGGAATTCCACCAACAAACCCTCAAACTCCGCATCAACAACAACACAATCCACATCGGCAAACTCCAAAATCCACGCAACATCCTCCCCCTTCAACCGATAATTCACCGGCACCAACACCCCACCCGCAGCCGGNCCCACGGCATGGAACAAAGGTAACGTCCAAAGATAACGACAGGGTCGATCACCAGGAAGACTATTGAGCTGGTTTTCGATTATGTTGGCAAGACTAGCTAGATAGGCACCACGGTGGGTGAAAAGAACACCCTTCGGCCGAGAAGTCGTACCAGAGGTGAACGGGAGAGCGATTGGGCTAGTTTCGTTTTCCGGGTGGATGGGTAACCGGGTCCAACCATGGGAGCCGAGGGACATGTCATGGGCTAATCCGGCGATTATGGCAACATTATATGGATTCGAAGGATCAACGCCAGTATCCTATGTTTGTTAGATGTGAAACATAGCACAAGAGAACATAAACATACCTCATCGACAACAATCTTGACCTTTGGATTCCGCTTCCGGAATCCCCCCAACAAATCCTCAAACTCCGCGTCAACAACAACACAATCCACATCGGCAAACTCCAAAATCCACGCAACATCCTCCCCCTTCAACCGATAATTCACCGGCACCAACACCCCACCCGCAGCCGGTGAATTATCAATACATTCCAAGAACGCCGGCGTATTCGGCGCCACAACACCAACTCTCTTCAACCCATGCTTCAAAAAGAAGTAAGCAAGCCCGCGTGCCCGGTCGGCAAATTCGGAATATGTCCGGGTTAATGCTTGGTTGTTTCGGGTCCGATGGACTATAGCGGGGTGATGTGGAGATATTACGGCGGCGCGGGGAAGGAAGTGGGTGGGTGATAAGGAATGGGTGAAAAGGTCTGGGGAGGCGGATATCCCCGGGGACGAAGAAACGCTGCCGCGGAGATGGTTTAAGATTGAGCTTAAGCGATGTGTCATGTTGACGTTAGAATTATTGCATGGTAAAGGCTAAAGAACAAGTTTCTACGTCAGCTTTAATTGAGCTATGGCGATTGGCCATGTCTCAGCTATATAGCCACCAAGTTGGAGAACTAATTTGGAGATGGGTATCAGTAAATACTACCCAAAGATATCGGTGACGGGGATCATCATGAGACTACTTGGTGTGTCAAGTACTTTTGGCATGTGGTCAGTCGCTTCGTTGTACATACCCTTATCTCTTCCAGAACAATGATTCCAGGTGCAAGAGCACTTAATGGATTGACACTGATGACGTCATTAATACCCTGGGATATTTAACCTAACCCTAGTGTATATCACGACGCGTCTACAGTTTTTCAACAATGAGTTCTATACCTAGCCAATCATGATCACTAGATTCATATCTCTCCCATTCCGTCGCCCTCACCTATTTCCCACATTCACAATGGCGCGTAAAAGAGCCGCTACCACCCTTGAAGTTCCCACCTCACCCAAGCGAAGAACCTCATCCCGTCTCCGCGGCGCGCCACCAGAAGCCACACCATCACCCCCACCACCAGCATCTCCCGTCGTCCGAAAAGCCAAGGCTGCCCCCAAAGATAAACCCGTATCTATACAAAAGAAGACGACATCAGCTAAATCAACGTCTACAAAGGGCCCGAAAAAGGAACCGCTTACACCTGACTTGTCAGGATCGAATGAGGATCCTGATCCAGATACACTACCTGACGTGAACCCTGAGATTGAGAGACATGATGGGGAGAGGTATTTCCTGATGAAGGCGGAGCCGGAGACGCGTATTGAGAATGGAGTTGATGTGCGTTTTTCAATTGATGATTTGAGAGCGAAAACTAAGCCGGAGCCGTGGGAGGGGATTCGGAATTATGCTGGTACGTACAGGTTATTTTCATAGGACGATAAGAAACTAATCTCAATAGCGCGGAACAACTTCAAAGAGATGAACGTTGGAGACAAAGCTTTCTTCTACCACTCTAACACAAAGGAGCCCGGCATTGTCGGAATCATGGAGATCGTCAAGGAGTATTCTGAAGATGGTAAGTTAAATCATTAAAGTTTATACACACGTACACTAACACCATACAGTATCCGCCCGCCGCCCCGGAACC